>MJUU01054342.1:367334-392410 GCA_002080025.1 Modiolus philippinarum | reverse complement strand
AGATTTGTTACTATGAAGCCCTAGTCAGGGATATCGAATAAATCTCTTCCAGATTTGTTATTCTGAATCCCTAGTCCGGGATATCGAATAAATCTCTTCCAGATTTGTTACTATGAAGCCCTAGACAGGGATATCTAATAAATCTCTTCCAGATTTGTTACTCTTAAGACCTAGTCAGGGATATCGAATAAATCTCTTCCAGATTTGTTACTATGAAGCCCTAGTCAGGGATATCGAATAAATCACTTCTAGATTTGTTACTATGAAGCCCTAGTCAGGGATATCGAATAAATCTCTTCCAGATTTGTTACTATGAAGCCCTAGTCAGGGATATCTAATAAATCTCTTCCAGATTTGTTACTCTTAAGACCTAGTCAGGGATATCGAATAAATCTCTTCCAGATTTGTTACTCTGAAGCCCTAGTCAGGTATATCTAATAAATCTCTTCCAGATTTGTTACTCTGAAGACCTAGTCAGGGATATCGAATAAATCTCTTTTGTTACTGTGAAGCCCTAGCTCTTCATTGAATATGGCTGCACTGTAACAAAGCTGGAAGACATTAATTCGATCTGACTAGGGCATCACAGTGACAAACCTGGAAGAGAAAATTTCGACCTGTTACATGTGGATGTGTTTCTTATCCACACACTTTCTAAACAATCGAAATCCAAAAGGATACACATGCACAACTGAAAATCTAGTATATGCTATAATATGAAAGTAATGTTACAATGCCAAATATTTTTCGAAGTAGTGCAGTGCGTGACCTTGTGCTTCAAAAACCTCCAGAAAGAATTTGTTTTCCATATTTTTAAATACTAACTTTTTTTATTTTAACTTTATTTGTTTTAACTCTTTATTTTCACAAACATGGCGTTGATTTCGATCTTGAATAAATAGTACTTCACAGTCTTGACTATCTAGAACTTTATTGAGTAAAACCGATCTTCCTTAATAAGGGCTTCGCAGTAATAAGATCTAAAATACACTATTTTTTTTAAATATGACAATAATTCGTTTTAGGTGCTAATTATATCATGTAAAAAGTATATACTGTACAGTATCGGCACCATGCAGACTTTGAACGAAAAGTTGTTTAATGCTGTGTGTAAGGGGAAGACCGGAAGTGTGGAGAAACTTCTGGTACAAGGAGCAAATATCAACGCTAGAGAAAAGGTAAATAAACAAAGCAATTATCAACGCTAGAAAAATAAAAGTTAACAAAAATCAAAGACAATTATGTAAATACCAAAAAAAGTTTCTTCTTCAATTAGATAAACTATCGTGCAAAACCATTGTTCTAGAATTATCCTTAGTTTGAGAGCCAGGAGCTCATATATGTTTAGCCCAGAACCATGTGAGTGGATCCAGGAGTCTGGAGCCCTTGTTTTTGAGTCCGGAGCCCCGCTTTCTAAAAAGGATGGAGCCCAGAGCTCGTGTTATTCCCCGATAAGTTGCCCGTAAGACCCAAAAGTGACAACATGTATTGGAATATAAGAAAAAAAAAACAAGAAAAATGTTATACTTTGGTCACCACAATGTTTATAATATGTCATGAGACGGTAGCGTACGTGGCTTGGATATAACAAGAGAGCTGTTGCATAAATAAAGTTTGAAAGCACACAAACAGTAAAAGTATGGTGATTTAATATATGGTAATTTATAATTGAGTTCTGAGGCATCTTTTTCTTCGTGTTAATTAAATATATCACTTCTTATTCCATAAAAATGTATTTATTTTCACCTTGTACAGAGAGATGGCATGACCCCCTTACTTAAAGCATGTCAACGAAGAAACTTCACAATGCAGAGAATTCTGTTGTCTAATGGTGCTAATCCTAAATTGAAAGATGAGGTAATGTATCACATATTGCCAGCATGGCTGATATTATAAACTTTAATAGACAGACTGTGTCAACTTTTGCTCAAAGCATTGCTTATTAAAGCCGCTCTAACACTAAACGGTATACAGCACAAAGGTATGAGAAACGGACAAAAATCATTTACTCCGGTGGTAAATATTTTTATTCGTTCAAGAGATTATGTGGCAAGAACTCTGATCAACATTTTCATCCTGTAATGGAGAGGATAGAGTTGTCAAATCTATCGGAACTCATTTGAAAGATAAGTCAGGACGACTTGTTATATTTAGCATTGCTTAAAAGGACATACTAAAACTGATGAATATGTTTATAAAGGAGAGTAACGTTCAGTAAACACTTACAATAGCTGAAAATTACAATCACAAACCACAATCTAAATTAGAAAATTTTGTCTAAAAATTAAGGAGTATGCCCCTCATGCAAAGCTCTGGCTTTCTTTTTATATCCTTTTGATTACTTGTTCTCCATCAGCCTTTGTACGCGTTTCGATTTATGGACTTCCAATGTTTTGATTTTATTTTCACTATTGAGACATTAGTTGTCGAAATGACAGTGACTTTGGTATTATTGCACCTTTATATTCAGAAGTCTCAAGCATTCAGCTATACAACTTGATGATGGTTCTCGTTGGTTTAATTTGGATTGTTGTATGGTGTTCGTATTAGTAAATTGAATATTGCAGGGATAATTGAACGTCTGTCGACAACAAATGTAGATACACATTTTTAAGTAGTCCTCTGAAGTAAGTGACAACTCGACCAGTCGGATGATATCGCTGTACATGTCTTAATAAAGTTGCTGTTTTTTTTATAATAAAAAACCCTGTGACAACAAGATTTCCAAAGTATAAAATGAAGTATACCATCTCAATACTTTGAAAAAGTGTTATGTCAGAACTCGTGCTGCTTATAACAGCTAGTCGTATAAATATATCTATCGACAACAACAGGAAAATACAAGCTATAGGAAACAGTAGCAGATGAAATAACAATTCAACACAAACTGATTGAGACTATAAAGATAGGAACAATATCCGTTTTTGGTATATTGCAATTGTGTTGAACATGTTCTGTTGTGTTAATCACGAATACTGGAACTACTGCACACCCACAAATTATTTACCGGGGTATTTTTTTTTATTTTCAGAAAGGATTAAGTTGTCTGCATTATATAGCTGAAGCTGGTGATACGGAGAGTTTAAAACTATTGATGGCATATCACGCGTCTCTTGACTCTAAAGATGTGGTAAGTATATTTACCGTACAACTGTTGATGGCATATCATGCTTGATGTAGCTAGTATTTTATGTAAAAGACTTTAAGGATGTGTTTAGTATTTTATGTAAAACTGTTGATGGCATATCACGCTTCCCTTGACTCTAAGGATGTGTTTAGTATTTTATGTAAAACTGTTGATGGCATATCACGCTTCCCAGGATGTGTTTAGTACTTTATGTAAAACTGTTGATTGCATATCACGCTTCTCTTGACTCTTAAGATGTGGTAAGTATTTACTGTAAAACTGTGGATGGCATATCATGCTTCTCTTGACTCTAAAGATGTGGTAAGTATTTACTGTAAAACTGTTGATGGCATATAATGCTTCTCTTGACTCTAAAGATGTGGTAAGTATTTACTGTAAAACTACTGATATGTAAAACTGTTGATGGCATATCATGCTTCTCATGACTCTAAAGATGTGGTAAGTATTTACTATAAAACTGTTGATGGCATATCATGCTTCTCTTGACTCTAAAGATGTGGTAAACTGCTGATATGTAAAACTGTTGATGGCATATCATGCTTCCCTTGACTCTAAAGATGTGGTAAACTGCTGATATGTAAAACTGTTGATGGCATATCATGCTTCTTTTGGCTCTAAAGGTGTGGTTAGTATTTTATTTAAAACTGTTGATGGCATATCACGCTTCCCTTGACTCTAAGGATGTATTTTACGAAAGGATATGGAGTAAATGAACATGAGACCATAACACATATGTTAACTCCATATGTTTAGTATTTTATGTTAAACTGCTGATGGCATATCACGCTTCGCTTGACGCTAAGGATGTGTTTAGTATTTCATGTAAAACTGTTGATGGCTTATCACGCTTCTCTTGACTCTAAAGATGTGGTAAGTATTTACTCTAAAACTGTTGATGGCATATCATGCTTCCCTTGACTGTAAAGATGTGTTTAGTATTTTATGTAAAACTGTTGATGGTATATCACGCTTCTCTTGACTCTAAAGATATGGTAAGTATTTACTGTAAAACTGTTAATGGTGTATCATGCTTCTCTTGACTCTAAAGATGTGGTAAGTATTTACTGTAAAACTGTTGATGGCATATAATGCTTCTCTTGACTCTAAAGATGTTGTAAGTAATTACTGTAAAACTGCTTATATGTAAAACTGTTGATGGCATATCATGCTTCTCTTGACTCTAAAGATGTGGTAAGTATTTACTATAAAACTGCTAATGGCATATCATGCTTCTCTTGACTCTAAAGATGTGGTAAGTATTTACTGTAAAACTGCTTATATGGCATATCACGCTTCTCTTGACTCTGAAGATGTGATTAGTATTTACTGTAAAACTGTTGATGGCATATCATGCTTCTCTTGACTCTAAAGATGTGGTAAGTATTTACTTTAAAACTGCTGATGGCATATCATGCTTCTTTTGGCTCTAAAGATGTGGTTAGTATTTTATGTAAAACTGTTGATGGCACATCACGCCTCTCTTGACTCTTAAAAGATGTGGTAAGTATTTACTGTAAAACTGTTGATGGCATATCATGCTTCCCTTGACTCGATGTGTTTAGTATTTTATGTAAAACTGTTGTTGGCATATCACGCTTCTCTTGACTCTAAAGATGTGGTTAGTATTTTATGTTAAACTGATGACGGCATATCATGCTGCTCTTGACTCTAAGAATGTGTTTCGTATTTTATGTAAAAGTGTTGATGGAATATCACGCTTCTCTCGACTCTGAAGATGTGGTGAGTATTTACTGTAAACTGTTGATGACATATCTTGCTTCCCTTGACTCTAAGGATGTGGTTAGTATTTTATGTAAAACTGTTGAGGGCACATCACGCTGCTCATGACTCCAATGATTAGGTTACTATTTTATGTAAAACTACTGGTGGCAAATTATGCTTCTCTTGGCTCTAAGGATGTGGATAGTATTGTATGAAATCTGTCGATGGCATATCATGCTTCTCTTGTTTAGTATTTAAGGTGAAACTGTTGATGGCATATCACGCTTCACTTGATTCTTAAGATGTGGTTAGTATTCTACGTAAAATCATGTTCCAGACTATTAATTTCTGGTACATTTCAGGCATTTCAACGTTCACGGGAAAATTCTAATACCAATGCAAAAAACGCAAATAATCTTTTTGCAAATTTGCTCTGAAATGGTAGGGGGTCTCATTGAAGGGTTCTGATCCCGGATCCCGCTTAACGTTTTGTTAAATTCCCGTATCCCGCTTATCAGTTTTGTGTTTTTCCAGATCACGCTTATTCACTATTTAGAAAATAGAGTAACATGTAAACAGTGATACGTTTTTTTTCGGATAAAATGTTATTTTGATTGTGTAAGCCTAGTAAGCAGTAAACGCTAAGAAGAGAAGGCTTTTGAATGTATTTGCATTTGAAATTAATGTAAACTTAATACATTGCTGTCGAAAACTCAGACACGATGAACATAATTGGAAAGCAGATTCTGAAGCCATCAGACCTATTAGCATACAAAGTTTCAGTGCCTGAATTTTTACAATTTTAGACTTCTTTTTACTCTGAGTGAATCAAGTGTTTACACCTTGCATACTGATATTAAACCTTGCAGACACAATAAGGCCTCCAATTTTCTTGAAATTTTAAAGCCAGTCAAGGGTACCATGATCTATCCTTACAAGGAACGGCACTTCATCTAAAAATGCTTTATAATAGACGCTATTGCAAGAAATTCACGACGAGTTACGTCATAATACATCGGCAAACGCATACCGAAGCAAGAACGAGAAAAGGGGAAATTCTAAAATCATAAATTCAAAATCACGGCAATTCACAGTCAACACGAATTGAGACAGTACGACAAAGACAAAACAAATAAACAAAAATGAACAAGAACGCCACAAAACTAAAATACTAGCAGTGTGAACTCCTATGAAAACTGAGGTATCATCAGGTGCTCCGGAAGGGTAAGCATGATCTGCTCCACGCATGGCACCCGTCACACAGCCAGTTAAAATATGATGTTGAAATATCTGTTGGGTGGCTGATTGGTTATTATCATTTTCTAACCTGTAGACAAAACCAATTTAAATCCAGGGTGCATAATACTTCTCTAACCCTCAAACAGAACCAACTGAAGGTGAAACTTTGAAAAGCATGTTTGGCGGGGATCTCTTTGTTATTTAGACAATTACAAGGACGAATCCGTGCCACAAACAATCGACGAAGAAAAAACTAAAAAATGACAGAATGATATAAAAGACAACACAGAAAACAAGAGCACTGACAGTGTGAACTCTCACTGAAAACCGAGAGTATCATCAAGTGTTCTGATGATACTCTCGGTTTCACTGCGTTCTTGTGTATTCCGGCAAGCTTGTACTAAAATTAGCTGTCATGGCCTCTTTGTGATCTTGTTTTTCAGATAATTCAGCTCCTATTCCAAAGGAGCTGGCTTCGGTGTCTGATATTTACGTTTTACTGGTATCCATGGGTATCCGAAAATTTGAGCCTACACAAGACACTTTTTAAGTTTGCCACCTGACACTTTCGTGACATTAAATATTTTCATCCTATTCTGTCAACTTATAAAGTAGTCTGGCTATTTCTGAAAATCCTTTCACATACATGCGGTAGCACGAGCAGGTTCTAACAAGATTGCTACACGTAGCTATGTCCCCCGCCGCCGCAGTAAAGTCGATAAAGTCCCATAACTCAATTAAAATTTTGCGAATCAAAATGGCGGCAAGATATGATCAACTGCATTAGGTGGCAAACAGCTAAGCAAAATCCCTTAATTGGATTTTGAGGAGATGTGTCGACAAAGTCTTCCTGTGTTGTAGAATGCATTAAGTCGATAAAGTCCCATAACTCCCGTAAAATTTGTCCAATCGAAATGGCAGCATAATATGATCAAGTACATATGGTGGCAAATGTAAATTTCAGCATAATCCGTTCAGTGGTTTCCGAGGAGTTGCGCCCACAAATTGTTCCTAAGCTGTAGCACGCATTAAGTCGATAAAGTCCCATAACTCCTGTAAAATTTGACCAATCAAAATGGCGATGCGATATGATCTTGTACATATGGTGACTAACAATCCTGTAAAATTATCATGAATTCGGACAAGCAGTTTCTTAGGAGTTGCGTCCACAAGATTTGCCATTGTGTAACAATGTGGAAATAATCAAAGTCCCATAACTCCCACAAAATTTGACGATTCAAAATGGCAATGCGATATGATCTAGTACTAATGGTGACTAACAATCCTGTAAAATTTGAAGGAATTCTGGCAGGCGGTTTCTGAGGAGTTGCGTCCACAAGATTTGCCATTGTATAACAATGTAGAAATAATCGAAGTCCCATAACTCCCACAAAATTGAACGAATCGAAATGGCGATGCGATATTATCTAGTACTAATGGTGACTAACAATCCTGTAAAATTTGAAGGAATTCTGGCAAGTGGTTTCTGAGGAGTTGCGTCCACAAGATCTCCAGTGGTGTAGTATTGCTAAAAATGGTCAAAGTCCCATAACTCCTATAAAATTGACGAATCAAAATGGCGGTGCGATATGATCTAGTACATATAGTGACTACCAATCCTAATCCTACAAAATTTGAACATGATCCAATACACGGTTTCCGGACGGACGGACGGACACACGGACGCAGACCATTACTATGTCCCACCGTCGCGGTGCAGCGGGGGACAAAAATACTTCTCACATCTTCATGGATTTGAGTACTGGCCATCCAATATTCCGTCGGTTTATATATATTTTCCGATACAAAACAAAAGGATCCAGTCGAAGACCACTCATTGTAAATCGTACATA
This sequence comes from Modiolus philippinarum, assembly GCA_002080025.1. Lineage (NCBI taxonomy): Eukaryota > Metazoa > Mollusca > Bivalvia > Mytilida > Modiolidae > Modiolus > Modiolus philippinarum. The sequence continues at coordinate 384,448 of MJUU01054342.1, read as the reverse complement.
CACTGAAGTTTTTGATAACGAAAAACTGAAATTCCTGCTTAGTAAAATTATCATTTTCCCGAATTCCCGAACCATTTTTATCTATTTCACGTATCCCGCTCTACTTAGTTTCCCGTTTTCACGCACAATAATTTGACTTTCACGAGTCACGCTTACAGAAAAACAGTCGATCCCGTGTCACGCTTAGACCCCAATGAGACCCTCATGGTAGACGATTTTTTTTTTTTTTTTTTTTTTTTTTTTTTTTTTTTTTTTTTTATGGTATTTTCAATGTGACGTGTCTATTGCAGACATACTGAAGTATGTATAGGTAAAAACAACAATTTTAGTGCAGTTAACAATAGAACACCTGGAAGACAAACACTAATTAGCTATTGGAGGATAAATACCATAAATTTAAAAAATAACACTTGTCAATACAATCCATTACGGAAGCCTTTTAGGGCCGTACAATTTTCTTTTTCTAATTTGATATAACAGATTATTAATTAGATATAACAGATTACTTATTTGATATAACAGATTACTAATTTGATATAACAGATTATTAATTTGATATAACAGATTGTTATATGTTGTTTTGTTGTTTTGTTGTTTTTGTTTTTTGTTTTTTTTAGTGTGGGTGTACTAAAAAGTTTTGAAAATGTGAAAATGAAATGTGTGTAATGAGTTACATTTGCCAAGTATATATCAAGTATATATCAAGTCAAAAGAAGTTTTTTAAATGCTTTTAAAATCATCTTCCTAGCTATCTTGGCACATGGAGATAATCGACAAATGTTACTAAACTGATTCAGAGTTACCTTGGCTGCAGAGTCCTTACCCTTGGCTGCAGTTGATAAAACGCCGGGAATAAGAAGTTTCAACCAAATTGGAAGACTTATATAAATATGTTTCTTAGAAATAATGTGAATTTGCTTATAAAGGCATTGAAAAATAGCTTATATACGCATAAAGATGGGGAAAATGAAGTGGGTTTATGGGCAACAAAATATAATGCTTTTAAAAGGATAAAACCAGAGAATTCCGAAAATCTGACAGAAATCCAAAAACATGAGGAGCGAACCTCCTTAAGCCTGTGCTACTTTAAGCAGATGGGTAATTACAGGGTTATAGAGTCAGTAGTTTTCAAGAGACCAAGAAATACGGACAAAGAAAACAAACCAAACAAATTAAATCAAGGCAAACGACAAAAGAGGGCTACAAAGAGAGCCCATGAAAATTACAACACTAATTGTCCAGAGAACATAAGGCAGGTCTTTCACCAGTTTCCATCATAATAACATAATTGGAGTTTGATATGATTGTCAATTCTAGTCAAAAATTCTAATATTTACAAAATTTCTCAGCATTTCACGTCTGCTATGTAAAAATATGACATAACTTGAACTTATAATAAGGTAAGAGTGTTTGCTCTTTTTTGAAGGCCTGACAGTGACTTCAAGATGAAGAACAACAATTAAGGCACGGACCATTTGATTTTCAGGGGGAGGGCTGGTATTTTTTTGAAAAAAAAAATTCTGGCCCCGATTTTTGCCCCAAAAAATTCTCTGACCAGCATCTTGGTTGAAAAAATAATCTGGCCCGGATCCTGTCCATTAGAAAAAAGCCTGGCTCAACAAAATTTCCTAGCATAGTGTATATGGAAAAAAATAATCTGGCCCGGCTCCCGGCTCAGGTAAAAATACCAGGCCCCCCGAAAATCAAATGGTCCATGCCTAAAACGATGTTACACTTGCTTAAACTAACATGTATTTATAGGGATTCTGTCCCATCATGGAAGTATTATATTGTCAAGTTATACTTCCATGGCCCCATGTACATTTACTCCATGTCCCTTTATTTGTTCATAAACAGAATATTTTGGCTTTTCACGTCTAGTGTTATTCTGACCACCCGTTTATTGTGCCCACGTGTAATGATTTTATTATGCCAAGTTTTTTTTTTTTTTTTTTTTTTTTTTTTTTTTGCAATTGGCTCGATAAGTGCCTTGTTGTTATTAAAATGTTGTGTTTGTCCTCTACTAGTCTTTTTGTTGGGCAATGGATGGCAGCAGTTGTAAGAACAATTTGCCAGTTAAGCTTATGTTTGTTGACGATCCCGCATTCATGGATCAGTTGGATGTAGCGTTGCTCGACATCTAGCAATGAATTCCGCTCACACCGGTGCTAGGGGTCGTCTTGAGCTTACTATGAGGTATGGTGGAAGGCCTCATAGTGAGTTCAAGATGAAGAAAACAGTAAAAGCGTTGTTTCATTGTGTCCGTGTTTCATTATCTCTTAATGTTCTGTCATGTATTTGTAAAGACTTTGTCTCATTTGCATTTACTCTATACCTCTTCATTGATTATTGCGAAGTACTTTTTTCGAAAAATTTTTACTAACAACATGAAATTCACTCCTTAATTACAATGTCATATATTTTCTTTTTACAATATTACAATCATTTTTGATATGGTTGTCAGGAATTTTTGTGTAAAGTACCACTTAACCTTAACCCAAATATATGAGTTTATATTCATCTAAACAGATATGACTATGCCGTTTTCCAACTAGTATGGTTACTCTATGTAAGAATGTTGTGTCTTGTGACACTGACCATTTTTACACCCCCGCTTTAACGAGTGGTATATAGCGATCATGGTGTCCGTAATACTTTGTGGCGACAACTCTTCAAGGAGACCACTTGGTGAAATTCAATGAAACTTTCACAGAATGTTGAGAATATATTGCCATTGTGCACCAGCTATTTAAAAATTTGATTTGACTTGAATTTTATAAGTGTTTTTTTTATATCTGGAATCAAATGGGGGAGCAGGGAAGGGGTATGTTTTAGTGAGATTTGCTCACAGATGTTCTAGTTCTAATTGTATTTGATCAGCTATCTCTTAATGTTTCCGAGTTAGCTTTATAACAAGGATGTACATCGAAGGTCAATGTCAAATTTTGAATAAGTCAAAAAATATACCATACTGCAGGTGTAAAACTCCGAATGTAGCTATGTTCCGTCGTGACCCATCTCATGCATATCATCAGATAACTATTACGGTATAATTCTTATATGATTTGCATAATCGGAAATACGCTGATATGATTGGTTGAATTTACTTCCGGTAGCAATTTCTGAAGTCGTTTATTTTTCGATAGACGACGTTGACCGAACTACATTTAAGNTCTGTTCGTCCTCTACTAGTCTTTTTATTGGGAAATGGATGGCAGCAGTTGTAAGAACAATTTGCCAGTTAAGCTTATGTTTGTTGACGATCCCGCATTCATGGATCAGTTACTAAAAAAGACATGGATGTAGCGTTGCTCGACATCTAGCAATGAATTCCGCTTACACCGGTGCTAGGGGTCGTCTTGAGCTTACTATGAGGTATGGTGGAAGGCCTCATAGTGAGTTCAAGATGAAGAAAACAGTAAAAGCGTTGTTTCATTGCTTTGTTCTGTCATGTATTTGTAAAGACTTTGTCTCATTTGCATTTACTCTATACCTCTTCATTGATTATTGCGAAGTACTTTTTTCCTTCGGACTTTTATTTGTTTGTGAGTGAATTGGTCCCGTTTATACTCATATAAATTCCTTTAAAACGGTGCTTAATCCTATATTCAACATTTAAGGTAAATGAAAAGGCAGACAACTACGAAATGGAAGAAAATTCAGGTTCTCTGCTTCAAATAGTGTATGTCTGTCCGTTACTTGGTGTCAAAGAATTCCTTACATTTTACGTAAAAATATTTAACAAAAGAGAGTAAATGCCTCCGCTGCAATGCTCTCGCAGTTTTATCGATTTTTCGTGGCAGGTGCATAATAATTTATTGGTAAAACATGGACATCTACTTTCTTGACACTTGATAAATAAGTTTCAAGAACTTTAACTCGTATATCTCTCACAGTTATTGATATAACCAATCAGGAGTTATCCGGAATCGACCCTTCAAATGAGCATATTTCAGTAAAATGGCTGTGTCCAACAACACCCAACAAAAACACAAAACTCAGGCGAAAATCTAAATTGAGACAATATGCACATCATTGCCTAATCGATGTGTAAAGGTAAAATAAATGTACTTCTTATACTGTGTGAGTGTGTGTGTGTGGGTGTGGGTCCAGAATACAGATTTCGATAAAATGACCAAGTTAAACTACCCCTCAAATTCACAAATTTCGGCCAAAATCTAACCCATGACAATATACAAATCTTCAATCAATGCCTGATCACTCTGCAAAGTAAAATAAATGTAGCATTAATATTGTAGGAGGAGTTATCCGGAATAACAGTTCCAGAACACACATTTCCATAAAATGGCCAAGTTCAACTACCCCTCAAAATCATGAATTTTGGCCAAAATCTAAACAATGACACTTCTTCCATCCACGCATGCCTAATCACTGTGCAAAATATAATAAATGTATCTTTAATATTGTATGAGGAGTTTTCATTAATATCATTCCAGAACGCACATTTCAATAAAATGACCAAATTCAACTACCCCTCAAAATCACAAATTTTGGCCAAAATCTTAACCATGACAATACGCACGCCTAATCACTGTGCAAAGTAAAAAATGTAGCATCAAAATTATGAGAGGAATTATCCGGAACAGCAGGTTATCAGAGACTGGACGGACGGACATCAGTACGGACGGACGAGGGAGAAACAATTTGCGTCCGACTTTTCGTAGCAGGTGCATAATTATCGGACGTATTACAATCAGGTCTATCGAGAAGGTTCATTGGTGAACTTGAAAAGATTTTTGGCGTAAAAATTTAAATTATATGCTAGTATATGAAAAATATATAGAGTATGCATTTTATTGGTAAGATTATATTGATGACTATATTGAATACATATGTAGTTAAATTGATTTTTCACACCACTGATCAAAGGCCTCCACAAGTTTCTATTTATCATTGAAAATAAATTCACTATTTACGATGCACTTATGTATTGTGACTATGGTTGCAACTGCGTGTGATCATTTTTTAAAAAACAACCTGTAATTATGTTGATTTTTTTGAATGATCATATAATAAAAGCAGGGTTTTCAATCCTAAATTAGAAATCACCATGTCAACGTGTCAACATAGAACATGTTTTATACATATAACACACTGTAAGCGATGGGGTAGGTATTGTAGCGATACGAAGTTTTTATTTTCATCATTATTTTACCTCTAAGTAGGATAAGAAAAAACAATTTATAAAAGCTTATATACGAGTTTGTCTCCTTAAGTGCTTTCACAGTAGTTACGATTGGAATTAACCATCACTGCTCATTGCTCTCCTCTCTGTGTCAGTAATGGAAGGCCTAGTGGGCTGTTATAATGGAAAGGCCTAGTGGGCTGTTATAATGTTGGTGTTATTTACTAGACACAAATCGGAAGTTAGTAGTGAAGCTCTGTCAACCGCTGAGTTTTGTACAAAGGAACTATATAAACAGTCGTCTTTGAAGCATATGTCACAGACGACCTTTTACCGTATATTTTCCCTTTTTGCAATAAATTTAGCCAGTTTGTGTTATTTCTTTCTACCGGGAATTCAGATCATCTTGTTTCCTCTCTCCCTTCGTTGTCAATGATATAAATTTTGTTAGGTGTGTAATGTTACGTCTGCCTTTCATTACCATATGTCAGTCATTTCAGCCTCACTTTCTTGTGGGATTATGTGACTGATCTGCTCACTAGCAAAGCTGGATTTTTGTAAATTGTTTGTTATTTTACATTTTTCATTATGTTGTAGAGAGGTTCCACCCCACTACATTATGCCTCAGATAGAAATAAACCTGGTGCTGTTGATACCCTTGTGTTCTGTGGAGCCAATGCGTTTGAAAAAAATAAGGTGAGTAAGAATTGTTCAAGATGTCATTTGACATTGAAGAAGACTTTTGCAATTTAAAGCTGCATTCATACACATGTATTCGAAACGGTTTCTTCGATGCGCATTATATTGAATGTAGGTAAATGTTCAAATATCAAAAACCGTATCTGAACCGGGACTCTGAACCGGGCTAAACATTATCCAACCGGACTAAACCAGTCATACGCGAACTCTTCCTACCTAAACTATTCGCCGAGAACTCAACCAATAGGGGTGGTGATGTTTGAGCTCATCGGAAAATTTTTAGCCTTTATAGGTCAACTCGTTTTTTTACATTATGGAATTTATGAGCCCTTTTTCTGCATTTCCTTCAGCGATATAATCGAAGAGATTTCATATTTTAAACTTGAGTAAAAATGTCTGTCCATTTCCTCGATTGAAATCAAGTCTGTGTGTGTGGGGGNGGGGGGGGGGGGGGGGGGGAGTCGTCCCGGTTATTGATTGTTTGGTATTACAGTCATGAAGGTCGTTCATGTGGCAAAGAAATAATACGGGCCGAGTTTTCCATGTAAATTTTCTGTGTACTGGTAATTTGATTCCACTCAGGTTTAATTTATTTTGCAGGTTTTCTGAGTTGAGTGTAGACTATTGTTAAGAAGAGTCTAACTGAAGCAATGTTGATGGTACCTTTCTTTTCATCATACACCTTTTCCAGCATACGTCTAAATATAACTATTTACTAACATGCAATTTATATTCGAGGCACTGGTCCATAGTTTCTGTTGCATGTTTTTTCTCATTCTCTTTCTCAATTGATGCTTGCGTCTAGCAAGACTTGTTGGCAAGTTACGTGGTATTGTACTATATGTAATCTGCCCCCCCCCCGATCATTTGCTTTAAAACCGAACCATGATATAGTGATCTTATGATTTTAACAAGAATAGAATTCCTGGGTCCCCCGCCGCTCATGCAATATACTAGTATACTGTATATGAAATGGAAATATTTTCAAACATTCAGGGCAGTTCCAAAATTAAAAAATATGTGTGGATACAAAAAGGATCGACCACGGCAAATGTTCCAACTTGACCAAGGTATTAGTTGAATTAACATTGGTATAATTTGCATGAAAATCTGTCAAATTTTGTTGCAATGAGAGCGCTTACAAGGTAAATTTTTGGATAAAACAGAGTCATTATTTTCGACAAAGTCCCATAACTCCGTCAAACAATATCGACCGAGGCTGATTTTCGAACTTGACCAAGGTATTAGTGGTATAAACATTTGCTATAAATTTCATGAGAATCCATCAAAATTTGTAGGCATGAGAGCACTTATAAGGTCAATTTTTGGCTAAAACGGTGTTGTTATTTTGGTCAAAGTCCAATAACTCCGTCAAAAGGTCTCGACTGAAACTGATCTTCAATCTCGACCAAGGTATTAGTGATATAAACATTTGGTATAAATTTCATGAAAATCCGTTAAAATTTGTAGCCATGAGAGCGCTTACAAGGTCAAATTTTGGCTAAAACAGTGTCGTTTTTCGTCAAAGTCCCATAACTCCGTCAAAAAATATCGACCAAGGCTGATTTTCGAACTTAACCAAGGTTTTAATAATAGAAACATTTGGTATAAATTTCATGAGAATATATCAAAATTTGTAGCCATGAGACCGCTTACAAGGTTAATTTTTTGCTAAAATCGTGTCGTTATTTTCGTCAAAGTCCCATAACTCCATCAAAAAATATTGACCAAGGCTGATTTTCGAACTTTACCAAGGTGATAATGGTATAAACATTTGGTATAAATTTCATGAAAATCCGTCAAAATTTGTAGGCATGAGAGCGCTTACAAGGTAAATTTTTTGATAAAACAGAGTCATGATTTCGGTCAAAGTCCCTTAACTCCGTCAAAAAGTATCGACCAAGGCTGATTTTCGAACTTGACCAAGGTATTAGTGATATAAACATTTGGTATAAATTTCATGAAAATCCGTTATAATTTGTATGTATGAGAGCGCTTACAAGAAAGTGTGACGGACGGACACACGGACGGACGGACGCACGGACACCCGGCATTTCTATGTCCCCGCTCCGCGTTGCGGCGGGGGACAAATAAGAAACAATAATGTATGGCTTGCTATAATTAAAATGTGTATAATAATCATATTACTGTATTACTGCAGAATGGAATTTCACCTCTGAAGTCGACTAATGATCCAAGTGTACAGAAAATATTAAAAGAGTCTGAATTGATACTTACAGGAATAAAGAATGGGTTTGTATTTTTATGTTTTCCTTTCTGTCTTCTTTAATGTTGTTGTATTTGTTGCCGTTACTTCTTCGGCCACATAAAATGAGATTCATTATTTGCTGTAATTTACCTGAAATAAATCAATGGTGCAAGATGTATTCTACTCACATCTTTGGGACACGTATATCGTTAAGCAGTTCCTCATGTCTCCTGTTTGACCAATATTGACACAATTCACTTAAAACTATTGGTCAAGCACGTGTACTCCATATTTGTTGAACATTTCAAAATATCATCAGACTTGTTTACAAATAATTTTATGGATAGAAAGAATTAACTATTATAATAATAGAAATGTCGATATGTCAAGGTGTCAAACATGGTAATGGGATATTTTGACTCTTTATAATGATTGTGCATCCTTATTTTCATAGATATTCTGTACACAATTTCTTAATTTGTTTTTTTTAGGGATATATATATAGAATGTGTTGAACTAGAGCCAGGGAAAACGTACAGATTGGACAATATAGATTTGGCTATTCATACACCAAGTACATTCCAGCTTAAATCATTAAGTTTGATATGTCGCCGAGTCCGTCCAGAATATTGTCACCCGACCCTGAAACCATATCAGAAGGAACTACTGATTAGCGATACGTTTGAATTTTTGACATCAGAAACACAGACTAAAGCCAAGGTTGTAATGGATGTACCTATATATGATTATCCCGATCCATTTGAAGATATCTATATGAAAACAGATATAACACCTACAGTACAACCAAAGTTAAAACAGTCCCATGAAAATGTCAAACGTTTCCGGGACGAGGTAAGGCAATCGTATAACTCCTACAGTACAACCAAAGTTAAAACAGTCGCATGAAAATATCAAACGTTCCCGGGACGAGGTTAGGTATAACTCCTACAGTACAGCCAAAGTTAAAATAGTCCCATGAAAATGTCATACGTTTCCGGGACGAGGTGAGGCAATTATGTCACTCCTACAGTACAACCAAAGCTAAAACAGTCTCATGAATACGTCAAACGTTTCCGGGATGAGGTAAAGTAATCGTATAACTCCTACAATACAGCCAAAGTTAAAACAGTCCCATGAAAATACCAAACGTTTCCGGGACGAGGTAAGGTAATCGTTTAACTCTTACAGTACAACCAAAGTTAAAACAGTCCCATGATAATGTTAAACGTTCCCGGGACAAGGTAAGGCAATCGTATAACTCCTACAGTACAGCCAAATGTCAAACGTTACCGTGATCGTAGTATGTAAAAGGGTTAAAGTAAAAAAAGGTCACTGCAATCTGCTTGGTTTATCAAAGGATTTGTAGATTGCTTTACTATCTTCAAAGGAAACGTTTTTCCTTCGCGTTTTTCCCATAAAGATGGGACATTTTCGTTGCCGAATGTTTTATATTCCACGTGTTTCGTGAAAGTTGGCAAAATGCACCATGCAAGCCAAGTTCTAATTATTCGTTCTTTTATTTCTTGTTCCCCAATGGAAGTTAAACTTTCATTTGCTTAAGGCGCAAATGTTTGATTGGTTTACAATTTTATTGGAGGGAGAATAAACAGCAATACATTCTGGGTGTTGATGAAATGGTCATATGCAGAACAAATATTAACTCAAATTTCGGTTTTTTTTTTTGTTTTTTTTTTTTTTTTTTTTTTGTTTTTTTTTTTTGTATTTGAATTTGTTTTTGTTTGTTTGTTTGTTTGTTTTTTTTTTGCTCTTTTACCACTTGGCCGATGTTTCTATTGGTGGACTCTTAGCCCCTGAGGGCATCACTCGCACAGGAGTCCAGTATTTTGTTGCTGGACCAAAAACCGACAATATGAAAAGTTGCAATACCTGTGGTTTGAAATTTTATAATTTTATAAAAATATGTTGTATAATCCCCTAGTGCAAAGCTCTGTTCTCAGTTCATTTTTGCGTTACTTTTATGCCCATTAGGTTACTAGTATGTGTTTTCTTCGAATGCTTTTATTTTGGGGTTTTTCAAATGTTTGATTGTATCCGCACCGAAGTAACATCACATACACACACAAACACACACCCAGTCCCCCGTCTTTCAGTCAGGACCAACTCTGTAAACTGAATTCAAAGAAATCATCGAAGTTCCAATTTATGATCATTTGTTGTGATTATAAGTTTGGTAAGGGCATACACACAGTTTCGATCTACATTGAAAAACTTGTGAAAATTTTAGTTTTGTACAATTTTGATACGTACTTTCCAAATATGCAAAAATATATATACTTTATCGGACTAATTTTCAAGATATAAAGCGTCGATATATTTTACAAACCATTGCAGGTAAATTTATCAATAGATAAACATAGTACCTTCGAATACTTGGGTATTTTATAAATTTTCATATTTTCATAAAAGATTTATTCTCTGTTGACAAAACATATTATATTAAATCATTCATTCATTCATTTCTTTATTTCCTCAGTACAGAGATTAAATATGACATTAATTAAATAACAAGTTAAATATTCTAGTGTGTCAAAATAGTACAATATTTGAATAAATAAAACAAACGAAGGAAACTTGGTGACAGTGCTTTATCTTAAGATGTGTATGTACACCAACTATATAAATATAAACACAGGGAGGCACACATGAGCAAAGAAGTTTTACTACTGTTTATTTCACCTATGAATATAGAAATTTCAAGTTGAAATCAACAGTTTACTTGTAAATAAAATCACCTGCGGATACATCAATCATTCATTCATACACGTTATGCAGACTTTATGAACTTAAAAAGTTTCCTCAGTGAAAGAAAAATATGTAAGAAACTTACAGGACATATATGCCGTTTCACATGTTTACCTGTAAAACAGGTTCTTATACTGTGATATGTCTGTGTATGAGGTCGATACGATGTTATATCGACCTGAGAAAAGCATATCGACCGAGGATGAAATCCGAGGTCAAAATAAATTGAGCAACATTCATAGAAACTTGCCATATTCATTACTATTTTTAGAAACATGCGATATAACTTTTTGATATACTGTTTTCTAGTCAATCTCTAAAAATACAGTGGGTCATGTGATCATTTCTCCACTAATCAAATTTCTCAAACGATATCAAATTAATAATATAATAATTTAAAAATCATCCCTGTAAAAATATGCCCATAAATGTATTTATAATTTCAGAAATCTCCAGGACGGTTAAAGTGGGTTTGTACTACAGAGGTGGATATTACTATGATTCGTTCATTTAATTTGGTAGCATTTCCTAGAAAAGAAAAGTTCCAAGTGGGAAAAGCAAAGACAGAACTATTTTCGTCAGTAGATAAATTTATAAAGATTTCTATCCAAGAAAACACATTTAATCATACAAAAGGAATGGTCTCTTTAGAGGTACGTCACTAGTAATTTCCTCACTGGAAAGAAAAGGGGTAGTTAATTGGTAGTATCCTAATGTAATATTATAATTGTATTGCAAAAATCAGTTATAATGCAGTCAGTTATAATGCAGTCCTGTTGGTAACGCTAATTATATATGGATAAATTCAAAATGTTTTACCGTCTGAACCTATAACGCCTATATATAGCAATGCCATAGCGCAGACACAGACTGAATATCTTGTTATTATATGAAAAAATATTAAAAACTTGCTAATACATAATAAGACATGATCGACTAATACCAAAATCAATCAATATTGCAGTAATTGTGCAATCAAAGTGATTTTTAATAAAACTTTTTGGGAAAGAACTCATAAAAAGGATCAGTTACTCAAAATATTTTGAACCGGAGAACAAGTGCAATGGATAACATGAGACGACTTAATAACTCACAATATCAGAATTCATCCGGTTATAAAATTGTTGTCCTATTAAGAATTAATCTTAAGAATACTGGAAAATATTTTAAGCATTTTGTATATTTAGGTCGTTTACATTGGTTTCTTTGTTACATTACCTACATATTTTCGTAATTTTTTCATGGTTTAAACATAAGTTTCAATTTTTTTTTTTCAAACTTGCAACTTAAATACGATGCAAGGTTAAGATTAGGTCAGTATTTAATCAAAAGGCTTTTAAATAAATTGTGTTATCTACAAAAAGTATTTATCTTTTCCAAATATTCTTAAATTTAGAGACCTCATGAATGTAACAATTTAGTCAAAATTAACGAAACTCTGTAATTTTGTAAGATATGTAAACAAATGTGTGTGTCCTGATAAACCTTATTATGTCTCTCTGTTTTGTGTAAATAGTATTGTTTTTGATTTGTTTATTTATGCTATCATTGTATATTTTTGTACATGTCTGTATACCATTGTAATTACAAAGGTTACCAGAATAACGATATATATATAGATAAAAATCTTTGCACTTAAATTGAAACCCGATAAAAAGAAACTCTTACTTTTGGTTGCTTTCTTAGGGAAATTAAAATATTATAATATACAAATATAGCATGACAATGAGGTTAAAAATGGATTACAGACCTGACTGCGTCCTCGGTTAGGTGCCATGCTATAATTGTTTTATTATTTAATGTTCAATTAGCGCGTGACGTTCGGTATGTCAGAAAATGAAAAATTTTGTAAACCTTACGTTTCCAAATATAGAAAGTCATATACTATTTATGGAAATACCAAGCCCAGGGGGTACTCCAAATTTTTTCCCGTACCTAGGCTGGTACTATTTTTTTGGGGTTTAAATTTCCGAAATTTGCTATTTTTTTGGGGTTCAAGAAATTCCAAGCTATTTTTTTGGGGTTAGAAATATTATTAACTTTTTTGGAGGGGTATTAATAATTTTAAGATATTTTTTTAGGGGTAGGCAAATATGTCATATTTTTGGGTGTTTTGCCCGGGGGGGTCACTCACTATATATCGGGTGGTGGGGGGTTCTGACAAACGGGGGTCAATTTTTCATATTTTGTCTACAACGGGGTATGTATTTTTAAGCTTGCCTCTGAATGGGTATTAAAATCCAGTCTCTAATGGGGTTAAAATTAATTAAGAGCATTCTACCATGGGGTTAAGTTTCATCTAAATTATGACACCTAGGTCAGTATCTTAATTGGATTTTGCAATAAAAGCACCAAATCCCATCTCTGTACTGATTAATTCGGGCCTCAAACCCTATTTCTCTGTAATTTATGTTTACACACAAATATGCAAAGTTTTCGTAATGTTTTTACTTCCACATAGTCGTCATGACATTATGATTCGCTGAGTATTGTCAGCTCATAGTCTGATTACATGTAAACGGGTGTTTCGACTCTTATTTTTAATAAGCGGCGAGTCTCTTCAGTGGCCTACGGTTATGTTTGCAGATTAGTTTATTTATAATTGTATTTTACACACAATATATGTTGTAAAGTAAAATCACCGAATCCTATCTCAGCACTGACAAACTCAAAAGCCACCAGAAGTATTGTTCCATAATAACAAGTATATGTCTTGCATAATTGAGCAATGTTGATAACTGCCCTTTTCATTTATTGAGAGCAGATGGTACGTTCATCTCAAGCTATCTACACACAGAAATGGCTATAGAAAAGAATTCAGTCAAATACTGAACCATAAAGAAATAGCTGGTCAAAAATTGACTACAGCAAATAAAAAGTCGAATTCCAAAATCGACTGATTAGCCAAAATTAAAAGTTGTAGACAATAGCTATATGATTACGCAGAGAAAAATTCAGTCAAATACTGGACTATATAGAACAGCAAATAATTAATGGAATGAATAATAATTCTTCTCTATGACAAGAGTTGAAATTGAATAGCACTAAGAATTTCATACAAGAAGTGAGATTGAACATCAAAAGCTACATGATGAGAATAGAAAATTTAATCAATAGAAATTCGCACATACTGATTTTTCAAAACATTGATCAAATCACTCAAGATAGTTGTTCGAATCTTCGAATACTTGACAACTGAAAAACATGTTGATATTTTTACAAACATAGGATCATAAAAATGATCGGTCAATGCGTGCAATAAATAGGTGTATGGTCGAACATAATGTACATGACGAAATGCATTATTGAAATCTGCAAAACACAAGCGGCTGACCACTGACGAGACCCACCGCTTAAATAAAAATGGGGGTTGAAACACCTAAATTTAACACTAAAACCAGTGCATAAGTACAATAAAGTGCATCATAAGACTACATATGAAAAGCAATAAAGAAAGGAAGTGAGAAATTAAGCAACCAGCATCAATGAAAATAAAGCAGTAAAACAACATATATTCAACTACACATTACAAGCTTAGCATCACAGTGACAATACTTCTTGTGGCTTTTAAGTTTGTCAGTACTGAGGTAAGATTGGGTAATTTTAATTGCGAACCGTTATTACACCAGACATACAAGAAAGTGCTGAAAGACGGTCCACAAGATCAAGGACTGTCATTGAATTTACATCTTAATTAGATTGTTTTTTTTAATTATCTGTTAATGTTAAATTTTGCACAAATTACACATATGACATTACTTTCTTTCTTATTTTATTTTTTGCGTTAACAATTCAAATTCAAAGCAATTAAAAGAAAAGCATCAAAAGGGATGCACATTTTTGGCATCTTGGTCTACAACGGGGTTGCAAATTTGCATACCAGTCTACAATGGGGTTACAAATTTGCGTAAAAGTGTTCTACGAAGGGGTCGGGGTTCAGGACCTGTATCAGAACCCCCCCGCCATTGTTTTTTTTTTTCGAGTACCCCCCCTCCCCCCGGGGTGTTTTGTTTGCATAGAATGGATAAACACATGGGGTTACTTAAATAATAAAGTCAACTGATTTGTCAGCACAACACTGATTACAATGATTTTATAAGATGTTAAACTGAGGAAACTTTTAAATTTTGTCAATTTAATTTCAATTTTCTTTTTTTTATGTTAAAATACAACATGTATATATTTAAGTGTTATTTTTCTAACATATTTTTTGTGGTTCGCTTATTTAAGCAACTATTTTTTGGGGGTGATTTGAAAAAGAACTATTTTTTGGGGTTAAATTTTTTTTCCGGGGACCAGCCTAGGTACAGATGATAATTGAGAGTACCCCCCCCCCCCCGGGATACCAAGTTACACCATTTATAGAAAGCAGAACGTTGTGTGACTTTAAATAAACCAATCACAGCACTTACTGACAATGACAAACTGTTATGATCACGGCCACACACTGTCAACAAATTAATTATCATTAATTTATATGGAATATAGTTAATAAAGTACACTTACATTTATTTAGACATCGCTATTCAGATCCGTGAAGAACATGTGTATTTCACATATATTTGTTTTACTATCAAGTTTAGAGGAAACATCAAAACATATGTTATCTACACAACTCTCATAGATAGATAACTATTGATCTTTACTCTATTATCAATTGAATGTGTCTCAATTCATATTATACAGTATGCTCAAAGTATAGTTGTAAAAATTGTATAAACCATCAAACATGTCAAATGAGAGGACGAAAGGGTTAAAAGAACTTAAAATTGATGAAATCCCGATTTCCGATGCATTTATTTCGCGAAATGAAAGGCAATTACCGAATTCCCGAACTTAAAAACTTCCAATCCTGGTATCCCGATAATGGTTGACCGTTCCATGAAATCAGTACGATTTTTGCTGTCTGACAGTCATAATATACAATTACGGTCCGCATAGGAGGTGGACATCGATAATTGTCAACCTGGAAAGCGTTGAAGCCCTCGGGAAGACAACACTTTATAAGGGTTGACAATTATTGATGTCCACCGACTGTGTGGGTCGTAATTTGTTTATTATACCGAACAGACACTTAGTTTTATTTGTAAAGCGGAATTGTTACGTGTAATGAATTCCGAAAGGAGAAGAAAAATATTTATGGTTTTTGTGATTTCAGTCATTCAAGATTTGACAAACAGACGTATTTTACATGCATTGCTTTTTTTTACCCTTCTCCTGATTGTGATTATAGTTCTTCTATAAAAATGCAGACCACGTCCGGTAAAGCGCACTGATGATCACGTCAGGTGAGACGCAAAAGGGTTGTCAAGGGTGACAATTATAATGTCCTATGCGACAATACGGTAATGTCTTCCTTTCAGTGCAAATCACCGAATTGTCAGTGTGAACATCGGAATTATCACAAGTCATGTGCTCAAGATTTATCCAATAGAAAAGTGCCTTAAAGACCGAGGTATAATAATATATGGTGCAGTGTAATAACAAACTTCCTTATTATAAAAGTACAGTGATGTTATTATGTAGTGATTTCTCTCTCGAAAGCCATGAAATGGCTGGAGAGATGTTAAAATGACAAGAAAAAATCACGCGAAGCTTCAAGCCTATTAACTGCTCTAAAAGATGATCTTCATGCTTCCAATAAAATATAGTGCACAGGTTTCTTTCAAAATCATATACATTGCATTTTTATCCCTGCACTTTCGAATGAAAGTTCGGGGATATTGTCGTTGGCCTCGTCCGTCCGTCCGTCTGTCACACATCCCTGCGACGCGAACTCCTCCTACATTTTTGGATTTAGGGTTTTAATTTTGTTATAGAACTGTTGCATATAAGCTGCAGATGCGCAATAAGCTTTCGGATTTTNAATGAAAAATATATTTAACAGTTGTCACATGTTTGTTTTATTGCACATTTCACGTAAACACGCTAATAAAAAGGCTTACTTGTTTGTTTTTTATTTGCAAATATAAGAGAAATATCGGCATTTATATATCCCACGAGCACTCATGTAACCCATTTTAGATGATGGCATATCCACACGCGCCTTCAGATAAAGGTTCTTTTTCTAATTAAATTTCAATTGTATTGACAAAATTGTCCTCCACAAAAATGTAATGAGATACCATAAAACTACATATGTAATATAAAAATGATGGACTTTTTACTCTGTCAATATGTTAAATATGGACCTGTTAGGAATATATTGACCTCGGACTTCGTCCTCGGTCAATATAAACCTAACAGGTCCATATTTAACATATTGACTTCGTAAAAAGTCCATAATTGATAAATATT
>MJUU01054342.1:339008-353863 GCA_002080025.1 Modiolus philippinarum | reverse complement strand
CACAGAGCAGGACATGCTTACCCTTCCGGAGCACCTGATGTCACTCTTGTTTATTGAGAGTTCACACTGTTAGTGCTTTAGTTTTTTTTTGTGTTGTATGTGTAATGTTCGTGTATTTTGTGGGCATGTGGTGTCTTTGGTCTTCCGTCTTTTAGTGTTCTTGCTTTTGCCTTGTCTCTGGACTTTGATTTGTGTAATCTTGTGCTTTGTTCCTTCGGTTTTCTACTGCCGTTGTTTCATATGTTATCATCATTTTATATTTATGCACACTTTATACATAAATAGAATATGTTTTAGGTTATGCAGATATGGCGTGATACTAGTAAGCATAGAATAGACTACGGTGTGGATGATCTTGTCTCAGCCCTGCACAGAAGCAACAGAGAGGACTTGGTACAACTCGTACAAAAAGAACTGCTCTTGTGGTAATATGCATATGTTACCTTACCCTACGCTGTAAATTAAAAGGCATTTCAACAACTTGTTAATTATTGACTGAATATTCTATTTTGATGTTGCAAAGTGAAAAATAATGGACTTAAATGATGAATCAGATAGTTCAATCTAGTTAAAATTAGATCTACAAATTGTTCCCTATAGACACTGCAAGGTACATCTAACAACATCCAATTTTACTTTCTGTTCTGTGACCTTTGAAATCAACCAATCAGAATCCAGTCTTCATGATTTTGAAGACATTAAACTTTATGATAAAAGCCGAGGATTTCGAATGAATCATCGAAACAGAAAGTAAAATGGGATGTTGTTAGATCTACCATGCAGTGACTATAGGGAACAATTTGTAGATCTAATTTTAATTAGATTGCAGATAGTTTAGTATATCTTGAAATATTGTATTGTATTAAAAGGCATTTTAACTTCATTTTGCAAAACATAAAATGAGCATTAAGATGAAAAAAAAATAACAGTTGAGGTTCCCTACTACTAAAAAAGATAATGCTATCATCTGTCCGATTATTATTGTTTCAAATTATTCACCACGGAATAATTTCTAATATTTCAGGTTGAAAACGCATAGTGACAATCAAGATCGATTCTACAAGTGGACTGAGAATAAATTGACTGGACCAACATTTCACTCCACTGAACAAGGTAACTGAAGAAATTCTCCCAAAATCTGCTTGTTTAAATATGAAAGATTTATTTTTAATTGAAAAGGGGACAGAGCGTTTAAGTGGTAACATGTGAAAATCTAAAATATTATGTTTCCTTTCAGGCAAACCTGTTCCTTCATCAGATCAGTTTTTTGTGTTGCTGATAGACAAATTTGGTAACGATGAAAATATAGTTCAGGTAGGACTACACATGGGACTGTCCGGACCAGAGACTGACAAAATATTTAATGACGTGTTAGTAAGCAGTAGGGAACATCAACTGTTAAGGGTATGTACAATCTCATACATTGATTTAATATATGTGGGATTTCTTTCCAAATAAATCTGCAAATTAAAGGAAAAAAATTAAAAAGGATGTTCATCGGAAAGTAAGGCAGTGGCTGGCAAATGACAAATTTTGTTCTCATAAAATTTTAACACAAGCGCAAATAATCTTCAAAATTAACTGTTTTTTTTTTATTTTACAGTCATTTCGTTTGGTTTTATGCATTTTAAACATTTTTTGAAATTATGGATTTCCTTTGTTTGGGTTCTAGTGCTGCTGATGAGGAATTAATTTCCGAAATGGCCATACAGCTCATTAAAATTATTTCGGCTGGTGTTAACGTATGTTATGGTCTCATGTTCATTTACTCCATATCCTTTCGTAAAATGAATTTAGAGTCATACACTATACAATATAAAAAAAGGAGACAACTTCTTGATTTGTACAAAATTTAGTTGCTTTGTTAAAAAATATCATATCTGATATAGACAATACCCCCTTTGTTTGGAAATTTGATTAAGTTCAGCTTTAGAATAGATCCTACAATTTAGTTTGAACAGATTCGCCATGTACAAGCCATAATATAGAATCTGTCTGATTTCTTCATGTACCACTCTTACTATCAAATTGTAGACTATTTTAGATTTTTTTTTGGAACATATTGTTCTTGCATCAATTTTTACTTGTGTTTTAGGGTTTTCTTCCAATTACATGATTTGTTATATGTTTGTGATCTAGGAAAGTACAAATCTAGTGTATAATAACTTGATTTCCAGATGTTTGTTGCCGCCAGGGAAAAGATAGGTGATATGTTTAAAACATTTGAACAGCTGATTTCATCCCTAGAGGCAGTTAATATAACAGACGCAGTTTTCTGGACAAAAGAGACAGCAGAAGAGTGGTAAAATATCCCACGATATTTATCCTACTACTACCTCAAGAGTCTTCTATCTCTGCACGGTCGAAGATATAATGTCCATAAATTTAGATCTATCTCCAGATACGAGTGAACCCTTTGCTTGATTTGATCATCTTTTGATGATGTATAAGAAATCCGCATAACCATTTCTACTGAATATATTGTAACCACATACCATGTCCTGTTATCAGGGATATGTATAACCGTAATACTTAAAAAATCATGACTGTTGAATTATTAGTATGAAAGGAAATGATGATTATCAATTTTCCGAGTACATTTATTAAAAATCTAAAAGAATGACAAATGAATATCGAAGCTACAAAGCCAGAGGCTATATTTCAGAAATTCTTTGGGCTAGAGGATAAATTTTGGAAATGCATACCGCAGCAATTAAACCAAAAACCAAAATGACAAAATATGGTAATATGGAAGCAATTTAAAGATATATAGAGGTATAGTAAATAAAACAGAAAATAAATATAAAACAAACTGCTATCTGAAACGACTGCAATCTCCGTACCACCTGTTTGAACCAGAAATAGAAAAAAAATGTTGATAACAGATAATTATTTTTTTTTTAATATGAACGAAAATTGCATATTGAAATATTTAAGCGTTATAGTCATTGATATTGTCAGGGAATTTATAAAATGTTCGTAATTCGACTAACCGCAAAGATTTCGTAAGCTTATCACACAACCAGAAGAGTACGTCAAAATTAAAGCCCTAATTATATATATATTAATACTTTTGTCTCAAAGGTGAATACCTTTGATTCTCTTTTGTTTTCTTCATCCGAACCGAAATCAAATTCTAGAAACTGAGCGTTTGTTTACTAAAAGGATCAGTAGTGTGAACCTCCAAATAGATATATTTTAAGTGCTCAGAAAGTTTAGCATATTCTGGTTAATGCATTGCCAGTAATAAAAATAAAAAAGGCGCTACATATTTAAGCGTTGTGGTCAGACGAACAGACAAATGTACGTGTAAGTGATAGAAAATCATTCTCAAGCATAAAAAATTATTGTAGTATCTCTTGATAACTTCTTAAGATGCTGAATGGATCTCTAGGTTTTGCAAAGACTAAAAAATATCTTGTAGAATATCTTAACTGTTAATTTCTTGCAATTTATTAAGTACACACATCATATTATAATAATAAATATTCGAAACATAGAATATAGTAAGACCAAGTACTAGTTTTATTCTTCCTTCTCTAGCAACTCGAATTCTTCAGTTGAGGAAGGAAAAGCATTTTTCGTTATAAAATAATTTCTTACTAATTTATTACTATGATAAAAATGCAATTTCATTTTACATTCAAGGTTATCGAATACGGAAAAAGAGAAAAATCCTGTTCCATGGCGACAAGAAGTTTGGCACTATCTGCATCCATCCGGTGATGAAGAAGATGAAAATGAAATTTCTAACCAGAATAATCAAAATGATGAAGACAATGAAGATAAAGAGAATGTGGAAATAGTTGATCAGAAAGACGAAACTGGTGAAAAAGACATTGAGACACATAAAATTAAATCAAATGAAGAAAAACGTGTATCTAATATTAAAAGTGATATTTCACTGGGAAGCAAACACAGTAGAGAAGAGACCAACCAGCAAGAAGGATATCAAACAAGAAGTACCGTCCAAAGTAAATCGAGTAGTTCGGTTTCACTAAAAAGTACGTCTAGTAACGAAGAGATCTATAAGAAAAATAAAAAGTCGAAATCAAAAAACAATGATCCAAAAGGTAGTAATATCTCAATACATAGCTCATCAAGCACTGGTGGATCTGTTAAAAATACAACTAAAAATGAAAATGCGACAAGTATTAGTGAAGATCATCGATTAGACCAACACGAAGAGGAAACTCCTGTTAGAAGTGAGTATGTTGGTAAGCGTTTGGCTTCATCTAACGCACATCAACAAGGAACCTCATCGGATACAGATCAACAAGAATCTTCGTCTGTTGCAGATCAACAAGACGCTACACAAAGTCAAAAGGAATTTGCATCTCACTTATCTCATATAATTGTTGACCAGGCGCTGGAATCGGTCATGGAAAAAGACTCAAATGTAACTGAAAACGATTCTAAGGATACAAATGATTACCAAGACCTTCGACAGCAACTAGAGACAAACATTGTACAAACAACTACGTCTGTAGATCCATCAGTAGCTAGTAGTCAAGAACACGTGACTGGAACAGAAGATATAAAACAAGTTCAGACACCAAAAGACCAAACAGAAACACACAGCACGAATTCTAATGATTTAAACACGATTAAACATATAGCTGAAAATGATGGTAGAACAAACACTGAAAATTTATCAGGTGACAAAGAGGTGGGAAGAAAAAAGCCATTTCTTGATGTGTTAAACCAGCAGCTTCCAAATGCTGAAAGTTCTGATGATAGTTTGAGTGACTACTAAAATCACTTCTGGTCTTTTATTCATATCGGTATTACTCTTCTGCTGACTTTATGACTTTTACAATTCAAATGGCTTTTTGTTTTTAATTTCTGCAAAATATAAAATGATAATAACATGCATTTTTGAATAACTTATGAGCTTGTGAAGCGAGTTGTCAGTTGAGGCGTTTCACAATAAAGTAGGTATATATACAAAATGATTTATACGTAAATTTTACTGACTTTTGGTGTGGGCTGTTTTGATTAAGCTATTGATTTGTTTGATGGTACTTGATATTTATCTCAGCAGTATTTCACTAAACATACTGCACAATTACTGGCAGATTTCCTGGATAATCGACATATATTTATGCAAATAGGGGTGATAACAAAATTACTAAACAAAATTGTCAAGAGCCAAAGTCCATGAGGTAGAAAGAGAAGCAGGCGGAAAAATTGTCGACCGCTACAGGAATTTCAAAAAATCGGTTTTATGGCACGCAAAACCTACCCATTCATTGCGGTAGTGTCCGTTGGCAACCCAACGGCAATTGCTTTTGAAAGGTGGTAGACAGTCAAAAGAAATGATCATCCCAATATTAAGTAAAAATAGAATATTGAATCCGAGATTGGAATTGGTACAAGCATTTCAAAAGAAATGGTGGGCAAAACCTCCCCTTCTATTGCAGTATTGTCCGGTAGCAACTCAGCGGCAATTGCTATTGAAAGGTCGTAGACAGTTGAAAATATGATCATCCCAGTATTAAGTAAAAAAGATCTTGAATCCGATTTTGGACCGAAACTTCAGTTTTTTCCATAATGAATTGATATCTATTGAAAAAATTTTTAATGATCGTATGAGACGGAATTAATGGATGGATAAAGTTATATTTCTCTAGCTATTGGTATTCCTTATAAACTTTATAAAAATGTGTGATCTATCCATTCAACCCATCGGAGCTTGGAATAAATTCTGGAATATTTTATTTGAAAATGTCAAATAAATTTTGGTGGTTTCACACATTCACACAAAATATTGGAAAAATTTAAAGCATTTCATTCGCGTTTTAAATGGCTTATACTTGATGCAAAACATGAATGTATGGGGAATTAGAGGTAAAATATAAAACATTCAAAACTAATGCGACAAAAGTGTCAACTCGCAAAAAAACACAGTGACATCAGATGCTCCGGAAGGTTAAACATGTCCTGCTTGTATACAGCTGTATGCAGCGCCCTTCATACGGTCATTGGGTCAATTTTTTAATCCGTAGAAAACTTTAGCACTATCCAATGTGATAAACTTACATTGAATGTTATGACGGCTGAGGCTGTTCCAGAAATTATGTTTTTAATGCTTTTTTGGAAAAACACATTATTTAAGTTTTACCATATAACCAAAAGACACATATTAACAGTATGAAATAGTTCTAAACAGTCAAATATAAAAGGGCATCAATACGTAAATTCCTTAAGTATAGTTGTAAATATGAAAAATATGAATAGAATTAAAGATATTTAAAGAAAATTATTTATTAAATAGAAAAAAAAATTAAAAATGATTATTCTCTGAACTCTGAAAAAATAAGTATATAAATAAATAGAATATATCATCTCAGAAAAGACTGTGGGTGAAAAGAATTCATAAGAGAAATGTAATTTAATTACTTATATTAACGGTTACAATCAATTTAATTTTTATTTGATTTTTCCTATAAAATTAATTAATTTTGATGGTACGGAGCTGAAGTTTAAAACTAATGTTTGAACTAAATTAAAAATTATAATAAATAGTGCATATGCCTATGACTAAATTGGAACACATCCATACACCACTCACACTTATGCAATATATAACAAATTACAATTATGATTAGCTGCACACAATAACTGTCCAAACTCCCTTTGTGTGCAGCCAAACAAGTAAACATGCATACTCAATCACACCTGTGTCTGTCAAACACTCTTTCTATATCATGCATTATGTTCCAGAAATTATAGTATGGGACCCTTCCAAAGTAATGTATACAAATTTCCTCTAGGAAGTTGTGTTGAACCATATTTTTAACTGTTTTATGGGATAAAATTTTGACGGTTGTGGATACAGAAAAAAAGTGTCTTTGAAGACATCGATGTTATTTATGGAACATCCTTTTCAGCACTCATGAGGCATAAGTTGTCGAAATGCGCATATACAGAACAAAATTAACAGTAACTTCGGTATTTTGTTGACAAAATAAACTTGGTAGCATATCAACCAATAAAATGATAGATATTATCTCTAAATTACATCTGATGAAGACTATCAAAGTAACATGCAGATGATTTTTTTACAGTTAACATCAAATGATAGAACTAATAGTATACCTATATATTCTGAATTTATATTGGTACATGCTAAAGTAGATTTTTAAATATCATTTGATCACATCACACATTGCATGGCCCACATTTAGAGAGTTTTCAGTTCACAACCACATGTATTCACAACAGACCGCAAAAGTTTGATGCATAATTTTGACCGCAGTCAAAGATGGCCTGAAAAGTTACTGTGATAAAGTCTACTCCACGAGCGGCGTCAATCAGATGTGGATTCTAAAAATTCTAAAGATATTCTCGAACAGCTATCCTCTAGCAGTCTTACCCATTGAAACAGCATACAAACGTTTGATTTTTCTACTCTTTATACTACCCTGCCACACAATAAATTGAAAACAGTAATTTCGGATTTGATACATCAATGTTTCTGCACTAAAAACGGAGAATGCAGATACACTTATTTAGTAGAACATATTTTGTAAAGAACCACACTGAGTCAAACAAGAAGTACACTGAGAATGACGTAATCAAGATGTTGGAATTTTTAATAGATAATATTTTTGTCGAATTTGGAGGCCGTGTTTTCCAACAGAAAATCGGGATTCCCATGGGAACTAACTGCGCGCCACTTTTAACTGATCTTTTCCTTTTTTCGTATGAGGCGAAGTTTTTACAAGGGCTTACACAGAAAAAACAAAAACATTTAGCCAAGTCCTTTAATTTCAGCTTCCGCTACATAGACGATGTACTTTCTCTTAATAATCCAAACTTCAAGGAATATTTGAACCAGATCTATCCCAATGAGCTTGAAATTAAAGACACTACTGATACACCTACATCAGCTTCGTATTAGATCTTTTAATTTACATTGACGAAAATGGACGTTTGAAATCTAAGCTGTATGACAAACGTGATGATTTTAACTTCACAATTGTGAACTCTCCCTTTCTGAGCAGCAATATACCTACGTCTCCAGCTTATGGAGTGTACATTTCACTGTTGATTCGTTACTGTCGGGCATGCAGTTTATACAGTGACTTTTTAATTAGAGCAAAAACACTGTCCCAAAAGCTGTTTAGTCAGGGATTTGTTCAGCCTTTGTTACTTTCATCCCTTCAGAAATTCTATGGCCGTCACCATGACATCATTGACAGATATGACGTGTCTGTGTCCCAAATGAAAACGGACATTTTCAGCTAGATTTCACGTGTTCACGGATTAGACATAACCGGATTTGACTCGACCCTGGATTGACTCACTGATAGTGTGACGGGTGCCGATAGCGGAGCAGGACATGCTTACCCTTCCGGAGCACCTGATGTCACTCCCGGCTTTCATGGGAGTTCACACTAGGAGTGCCTTAGTTCTTTATGTTATTTTTAATTTCCGTGCATTGTAGCTGTCTCACGTCCTTGTTTTGTCTTTGTTTTTATCTGTTACCGTTTTTGTCATGTCTTTGGACTTCGATTTTTGTAGTCATCGCTTCCCTTGTTCCTTCGGTATTCTACTGCCATTGTTTTTGACAATGTTAAGTCTCTGTTTATTTTTTTTATTACAAAAGTAGTGAATGAATCAATACACATGTATTATATATTTACCTTATCAAATCGTCATGCACTCTGCTTACAAGTGTCATAATGCTTACGCCGTTACCTTCATAAAGCTAACAGCTCTATATTCATTATTCCGCTTAAATAGAACTTAAGGGAATAAATTGTTATGAAAACTCGTGTGAAAACATTCCCTTTATTGGATTGAAAAATCCAAAGCTGTAAAACCATTAGCCCTTTACTTTATCCAATGTCAATGATTAATGTCATTTTCATTAAAAGATGAGACATATGGTTATTTCATTTCTCTAAAATAAAACAAATTTTGACAATAAATAGGAAAAAAATCACATGTTTTTTGAAATTCTACTTGGGTAGTAAATCTTTGTCCTTTATGGTGCCATCATAATTTACTGAGTACGAAGTTGGTAATCTCCATTCTGTGTGATGTAACGTACCCATGGTAACGCTTGGTAACCACTCTTTTCTATGATTTTCAAATATCTAACCTGTGAAATGATAAGAATGTAATTTTTTCATCGTGTTTTATACAATACATCGATAAACGTATACCGAAGCAAGAACGAGGAAAGGGGGAATTCTAAAATCATAAATCCAAAATCACGGCAAGTCACATCCAAAACGAATTGAAACAGTATGACAAAGACAAAACAAACAAACAAAAATGAACGAGAACGCCACACAACTAAAGCACTAGCAGTGGGAACCCCTACAAAAACTAAGGTATCATCAGGTGTTCCGGAAGGGTAAGCATGATTTGCTCCACGGGTGGCACCTGTGGATATCACTTTTGTATTAATGTGGACTTCTATTCGCAGTAAAGGTCATGTTGAAAACTTCGGATGTTTAGTATATAAATTTTATAAAACCTGCAAAGAAGAAGGGTAGGATGGAAAGTTGTGTCAAATTATCTGTAAAAATTGGAACAGACGAAGTTGGAGATCACCCAATACCACTGTATAATCTGGACATGCCTAAGATGGAGATCACCCGATATCACTGTATAATCTAAACATGCCTTAGATGGAGATCACCCGATACCACTGTATAATCTGAACATGCCTTAGATGGAGATCACCCGATACCACTGTATAATCTGAACATGCCTTAGATGGAGATCTACCGATACCACTGTATAATCTGAACATGCCTTAGATGGAGATCACCCGATACCACTGTATAATCTGAACATGCCTTAGATGGAGATCACCCGATACCACTGTATAATCTGAACATGCCTTAAATGGAGATCATCCGATACCACTGTATAATCTGAACATGCCTTAGATGGAGATCACCCGATACCACTGTATAATCTGAACAACATATTGGTATTCCATCGTTCATACATCCATTTTTATGTTCAAAAAGAACAAAATAATTCCTTTTAAAAGTACTTAAATGAAATTTTGGTTACTTTTTTATCAATATTAATGCAAAATCAATTTAGATTGTGATACATTTCTAAAATTTCGATGCCGAGTTATATTCCTGGAATTAGAATTCCAAAGTTTATATTCGTATTAAACTTCAAATTACTATTTATGTTTATATTTGATGTTTATTTCTATCTAGTAATACATAAGGCTTTCAAATTAGTCCCTGTCCAGTTGTGAAGAGTATTGTCTTACGAGTTTGTATTTTATTTAAAAAATGGTTACTGTCAATTTTTCTTTGTAATTCATAAACAAGTCGATTTTGATATTTGACATGGCTGTAATTAGGTGAGTTGAAGATCTTGTTTAAATTCAGTACAGTTAGATGGTCGGTAGTTGGATTTATTAAGTTTCTTCAGGTTTTGTAATGCCTTAACAAATTGATCTGATGTGTTGTTATGGCCAGACCTTGGTGAGTTACAGATTGAATTTGATTTTGTTTCCAATAAACTTATGTTTAGGTGCAATTATTTCAAAGGTTGTTCGACTTTTGAAGGGTCGTCTTCAACTTATTATGAGGTATGAGCATAGCTCATTTTTGAAGCGCATCATGGTGACTTCAAGATAAAGATAAAGAATAACAATAAAAGCGTTGCTCCATTGCTTGGTTTTGCCATGTATTTGAAGAGACTTTGTCTCATGTGCATTTACTCCATATTCCTTCATTGCGTACATCATGCGCTCTTGGTGAAGCAATTTATTCTATTATATACAGGAATGATATATCTTGAAAATTAATTAAAAGTTTCAATAATTATAATTTTGAAATATAAATGAAATGCTCAAAGAGGGCTCATTAGACGAACAGATAAAAATATAGAATGGAGATGACTTTTCCAGTATTTCGTGTATCAAACTTAACGCTTTCAACAAAAGTTAAAGTTACTTACCTGTAAACCAGATACAGTATAATATGGAATCTCAAATTTAACATGGATAGGTGGTTTCCCTTCAGTGTCCTCTCCCTCTACACTGGGAAGATCAAAGTGTGCCCTCATCAAATATTCTTTTCCTCCCTATAATTTATACATTATTTATGTATAAATTGTCAATGAGACTACTAAAGAAAGACCTGAAATGCTTTGCATCTATTAGCACCAGAAGAGACAGAATAAAACCTTTTTAGACAAACTTTATCTTAATATCTTCAGGTCTTAATATCAGTCAACAGTAAAATTTACAAAAAAAAACATGTAACATATAGAAAAAATATTTCCGCCTTGTCTATATTTTTCTTCATAAAATTATGTATTTCATGCTTATTTCAGATTATTCAACTTTTCCAATTATTAACAAAAAAAATGTGAGCAAAGCTCACTAATATCATGCCCCCGCGCTCCCCAATTGAATTCCAGAAAAAAAAATCAAATTTTCCTATAGCAGGTGCACAATGGCAATATGTACTGAACATTCTGTGAAAGTTTCAGTGAATTTAATCCAGTGGCCTAGGAGGAGTTGTCGCCACAAAGTAGGTAGGTACCCTATGGCGAAAGAACGAACGGATGGACGGACGAACGGACGGACAGACACCATGATTACTATATACCTCCCGCTAAAGCCGGGGTATAATTATAAATACTGAATATCTGGGTTTTTTTTATTTATTAATTATACATGTAAGCACAGTGTTTTTGACTGGTATATATAAAAACAATATGAAGAATGACTTGGATAAGCCTCTCAGATTTAACAAATCAACAGTGTGTTTATAGTTACCACAATTTACATAGAACTTACAGAAAATGATTTGATCGTCCAAATGACGGAGTTTGTATGTGGTGCGTATTTACAACTACCAGCGGTAGTCTTTAACTTTGGTGTGTCAGCATCAGGTGGGACAGGTATAATTATCTCTACATTGTTTGCTGTAGATCTAGTTTTATACTGACTCTTTGCCTGCAATGATTAAAACAGTTTTAATTTGTACCAGTTGTTTTGAAAACCTTTTTTTATCATAAAGCATTAGTACATACAATATTTTACCCGACGCAAGTAGGTCACGGAAAGTTATGAATGGAAACCTAATGTTGAGCCTACGTACTTCATTTGAAATCAAAGACATCTTTTTCGTCATCATCTTTAGATTATTTCCATTTTTCAGTCCAAAATTTTAAATATATGTAATAAAATAGGTTTCATTGCCGTCATTTCGAAACTGCCCTGCACCTCGATAGTTTTCATTAGATTAAATTATTTCAATTTTTCATTCCTTGGTTTAAATATAGTTTCATATATGTAATAAAAAGTTTCATTGCCTTCATTTCGACACTGCCTTGCTCCTCGATAATTTACAAATAGGTAACACAAAGGACAATTATTTACGTAACCTCATTGATACGTTTTGTATATTCTCTTGTGCTGAGCAGCTATAGCTACAGTTGTGTATTCCCTGTGTATAGATCAAACCCCCCCCCCCAACACACACAGATGCAAGCCATTTAATACATAAATAAAACAAAACGGAGAATATAAGGGATTCCACAGGAGTGGGTTTTCTTTATTTCGTGCAGAATTTAGGCAAAGTCACATACAACTGACAAAAAGATTGAAACGCCATTTTTCCTGGAACCCCTTCTTCGTAGGCTGGATCCGCCCGAAGAGAAGAGGCAAAAAACCTTGTTTAAGACTACAGTCATTTCAAAAAACAGCCCCTACTTAGTCCTACTTAAGAAAAAAAATATCAGGCGGAGTTTCTATGAACATAATATAACATGTTTTGTTGGTTTGGTGTGATTTAACACTAGTTTTAACTGTTGTTTTACGTAGTAAATATACTAAAAACTCCTTTCAAGATGGACATGCGGAAATGATGACCCTGTTCAAAACAACACTAGTGAAAACAGATACACTGTTTTAACTGTTATTTTACGTAGTATTAAGTATACTAAAAACTCCTTTCCAGATGGGCATGTGGAAATGATGACCCTGTTCAAAACAACACTAGTGAAAACAGATCATGACCCTGTTTAAGTTGGTAATCAATTAATCAGGATGAATTCTGATAATCAAATAATCATTGAAAAATACACATGGCAATCAAATAACCATGAACAAACCCCATAGTCATGTAATCAAGAAACTCACGAGAAGACTCACTATTCATATTCTAAAATGATCCGCTTTACTATTTCGCATATTTAGTTGGAGTATTCCGCTCAAATGTTAAGTGTAATATTACGCTGCAGAGTCGTCTTACTCAGAAACTCGTATTCGAATTTGACAATTTGAGGATCAGAAAACATTTTTAGTCTTACGAATATTTATCTACGTCTCGCGTACGATTAAAATTCAGGTTTCGCAGTGCAAAATAGCAACGCTTTAAAACAGAATAACACTATTTCTTTTGACTTTTGTGTTTTTGACATTTTTTTTACACAAACAAAACATTTTTAAACATTTTCGCACGAACTGCAGCTTCCGTATATCATTTCAGCGACGTCTTTTCTACGAGTAATATATGAATTCAGCGACGCCAATTTTTAAATAAATTATATGAATATGTAAAATGAAATATAACCTCATATAAAGAAATAAATTAAATATATATGAATGAAAATTTCCAAAAAAGGTGAAGTGGATAGAGTACAGGTTAGATTTAGTTTTCGAAGGTATTAGTTCAACGTCAATGATTACGGGACTGTTTTGGTAGGAATTCTTGTGTAGTTAAAGGCGAAAATGAGTGCAACTATAAGTAGTAAAGGCACTGAGAATTAAGAATATTCCTGGTCAATTAATTAGATTAAAGCTTACAATTTTCTAATGGAAACAAACTATAAATTGACTTGTAGTGTCTGTTATCATTCGAGACATGAAAACTGACGACTAGATTTCTTGTATGACGAAAGCGAATAACCTTTAAATGGAGACGGATAGGTAGGTAAAGGAGGCCTTATGGGTGGGTTCTCAAGTAAAATCTTGACAAAGCTTACATGACCACTAATCTTTGGAGATCTGCATTAAATTCTCAAGCTCTGATAATTCTACGATACAGTCATGTGTACACTCGATTAGAGATGAATATAGAAAGATACTGAGGCAACAGTCCAAACAATTTCAAATTTTCAAAATGAAAAGTTAATTCTATGACCAACAAACTTATGACTGTAAATAATATATATTCTGCTAAAATTCTACTCCACCTCCAGCTTTTACAGGTAGATGTCGCTGGATCGATAAAATAAAATGTCGCTGAAGTTATATGTTTTTTGTCGCTAAAATGATAATATCGCTGAAATGAAAAAAGTGGGAAATGTCGCTGAATTTATCACCTCCGCACTAATTACTATCCAGGAAGTCACTTTATTGATCAAGGCCCTTGAGAAGCGAATTAGTTTGGAGATGTAAACTCCTTATGCTGGTGCTGTAGGAATGTTGCTACAAAGAAAAGATTTTAGTTGTTCACGAGGAATGGTAGCAGGCTGGGAAGTAGTTCACAAAAATTGTCTCCCCTGTAAATTTGTTTACCTGCCATCTCCTCAAATAAGAAAGATGTGTGGTGATGACACAGCCACGGTAAAATAAATCAAATTTCTAATATTTGCGGTATTTCTTTTACATTTCACATACTATGTATCTTATGCTGCAACAATCGCTGTACGGGACAGATATATGAGAAATATATAAATGTCGTTGATTAATTCATAAAATATTGTTTTAAAACCAACTCTGATCTAATGGTCAAAACTATGATAATAAAGAAAAAAATCTAGCCACCCTCAGAGGGCATTGGCGGAAACAAAATTTAGGAGTATTATTAAATATATAATTATGCATCGTATAAACCATATGAAATTGA
>MJUU01054342.1:305480-331271 GCA_002080025.1 Modiolus philippinarum | reverse complement strand
ATTTAGATTTTATCTGCACTGATGAGACATAATTTGTCGAAATGCGCATATGCAGAAAGTAAATTCACAGTTACTTCGGTATTTAGTTATTTATATATCATTAAAAAATCACAACATGTTAACAATGAATTGACCTTAACACAAAACTGAACATTGGGACGTACAGAGGGGCATGGGTTAATTTGTATGCCACTTCCTTATTCGTTAGCGGAGCGTTAAATGAAAATATTGTTAATTATGATTAACTGTAATTTGCACTTAATAAAGTCTAGTGTAGATTGATATTCTCATCTGTAGTAAAAAAATATATGATTTAAGTGTATTCTGGTATCCAAGACTATAAGAGATCCTGGTGCTTATCTTCTTTACACAAAACTTACCAATAAATTAACTGATTCTACAACATCCAGGAAAACTTCATTCTTTCTATATTTAATTTTCTCTCCTGGCCTCCATGATACAGCATTAGTTACAGCCATCGGTGGACGGGGAGCCACTTCCAGTTTCTTACCATCTTGTTTAATGTATCTATTATAAACAGAAAATTATAAAATTTTATTTTATAGTTCTATACTGTATGTGCAATTAAAACACTAGAAGGTATTGATAAAGATAGTCATCAAATAAAATAATGGTGTTATAGTATAGTGATGTAATAGTGTGGATACAACTGTTAGTCTATGCAAAAAATTATTACAACTTATAAAAAACGTTTTAGTTTCCCTTAAATAATTCATATAGCAGAGGCTGAATAGTTGTGAAATCGTTTTCATATTTGGTAAAAAGCGTATGTTTTAAAGATTATAGACCTGCAAAAATATTTGTGAGTGCACTTGTTTTTATTATTACTTCTTTTTTTTCATTTTTTTTGAAATTCACATTTGTAATACCTATTTTTAAACCAATCTGTCGAATTGAAAGTTAAATAAGTGGTATGAGCCTTGTACATCAATGTGTGCCCATACCTTAAGTGCAGCAGATGTTTTACCTTCTCTCTACTTGGAAAAAAAAGAAACTGGCCATCTTTTCAAACTAATACTTCCTTTTTTTATATATTTTGATCGATACTTAGTTCGGAAATAACAAACTTCAATTTACATGTATAAATATTATATTTGACAGTCAATTGCCATTTCTAAATTTTCAATCGGTACAAATTTAGAAAATATATATATATATATTAGAGTCAAGAGTACTGCTAGATAGTGAAAGTGATTTTTCAACATTTTCATCTTTTTAGTACACTTAAGTGTCGGCAGGGTATAGAATTTTATGAAATTTTCTCTGTAGAAACATAACTGTATTATTGTTCAAAATGTAAAATAAAATTTGGGGATCACCGCGCATTTAATTGAAAATTTCAGGATTTTACATAGAAATGTTAGGAAAATTGCTTATATGATAGGATAGCTTTAAAAATCTATTATAGATTTTGTTCATACTTTTAATGTGTTTGAAATCATTATATAGTTTACATATAAAAAATTAGAATATGGGGTCATCGTTTGAATAGGAGAGATAGATTGCGAAATGTTAATTTCTCTTGTGATATCTATGTGAAATTCTTTTATCTAATTATCACCCTAGCATTATTTCTGTGTTCTGTAAATCCAGCAACAGATTTAAAGGTTGTGTGTTTTAGTTCACCTTTTTGTAATGAAAATGTTGTAAAAGTAATTAGGAATAGTACTTTAATATGCTTTAAAGCTTTCTTTACATTTTAAATAACAATTTTGTTATTTTTTTTAACGAATGAAATCTTAATGCACAAGTAAGACAGAAATTGCAGAATGATACCACCTTAAGCTACTAGTGTTGGAATCCAAAGTTCCATACTAAACAGAAGTATAGAATGAGATATATTTTATGCAATTGTATAATAGGATTCAGTTTATTACAGTGCCAAACAAGGCTCCTTGGTTTCGAGGCGTTTAGTTTTGTGGCGTTCTTGTTTATTTTAGTTCATTTGTTTCGTCTTTGTAAGGTTGTTCACTTTAGTACATTTGTTTTACCTTTGTAAACTTGTCGGAATTTATGTTAAAAATGAAATGCCACGATTTCTTTTTATTTTTAGTTTTAAAACTTCGACCTTTTCCCTTCTTTGCTTCTGTATTGCCGATGTAATTCTTTTATATTCTGTTTTATATTTTGTATATACGAGTAAGGGTACATACTATCCCAGATACGTGGCAACTGTTACATCAGGCATTTTTTTTTCTTTCCTAATACGAATGAAGTAAATGCATTTTCTGTTGGCGTTAGATTTGCAGGGTAGACATTAATAGGAATTCTTTTTATTCATCTTTTCTTGTATTACCAGTATCATATGCCATATTAATTCGGTTGTCAGTGTTTTACTTCCCAGTCTCCATGTGAAAAGCCACAATTGCTTCTAGTTTGGCCTTATTGGTACTCTTATTTGTACTCTTCCTTTCATTACAGTTTTGACTGTTTTATTCAATACTGGGGAAATTCCCCTCAAGTTAAATGCATTATTTTTAGCTTTCTTTTTCTTTAAAAACGGATTAAACAGACCTTGTTTAAACATTTACTTCAATAATTCAAACAAGAAATGTGCTTCTTCCTTAGCTTTTAGTTGTGTAGTATCGTTATTCCATATACAGTATTCTGGAGCTTTTAACTTTATTGCTGTTTTAATTAATAACGCATTCAGTGTGTTCCCTTACCATAAAACTAACAACCAATTGTACTTCATATTCTACACCGTTACAAAAGGTTTAATTATTTCTGACTATATACAGTGAAACCATTTTGACACCCCAATAGAGATCTGCTATATAATTTGTAGTGGTTTGTCTGTTTGCTGAATGAAAGGATATGGAGTAAATGCACATGAGACAAAGTCTCTTCAAATACATGGTAAAAACAAGCAAAGGAACAACGCTTTTATTGTTGTTCTTCATCTTTTTTTAATTACGTATTTTTTTTCTCATTCTAACTTTAGAATGATTTCTATATCGTTTGTTGCCTATGAAGGTTGGTTTTCCTGCTTTATTCCAAAACTGATATTGATTTCTCATCTTTGTTACAGCGTTTTTCAGTCCGCAGATTCTTACAATGTATCTATCTACTTTTTGAAGAAAATCGTTCAGAATTGATACCGATATTTTACAAGATTTTCCTTTTGTAAGCACAACCAACAATCAATCAATACGTACTGTATACAGTATGAAAACATTAGGGA
The DNA here is from genome assembly GCA_002080025.1 of Modiolus philippinarum. Taxonomy (NCBI): domain Eukaryota; kingdom Metazoa; phylum Mollusca; class Bivalvia; order Mytilida; family Modiolidae; genus Modiolus; species Modiolus philippinarum. The sequence continues at coordinate 328,066 of MJUU01054342.1, read as the reverse complement.
AAAAGTAAACGCTACACCTTAGTTGATCTTAGTTGATCAAGTATGACAAAACTTTCGTATGTACATACTCTTGTAAAATTTTACTGTCTGTTGTCTGTGGGAATCCAAAGTCCATCACCTCGTCTAAAAGTTCATAAATTAGGACAAAGTTATCTCTAATACTCTCTTCCTCTATCTCTTTGAAATATTCTATCATGATCTGAAATCAAATAAAATAACATTTGCAATACTGATAGTCCAGAAAAGAATACCATGTAACATAAAATTCAAAATTTTGGATTGCAAAAAGAGTAGTAATAAATTTTTGCAAGCATTCTTATTTGGAGTTGTTTTCTTTTCGAATTTAAAAAGTTTTGATTTGATCTGATCTGCACTTTTTTTAAAAGCGACATCAGTTGTAGAAATGAATATCTGCAAAATTAAATTTACAGTAATTTTGGTATTTAGTTGTTTATTATCATTGGGTCTATGCCTGTGCTTGTGGACTATCATTCCCCTGGGAATTCATCAGCCCAGTGGTCAGTCCTTCTTAATTTGTGGCTCTAAAAACCAAGTTTATTTGGAAACTTGCAATATCTTATTTTTTTGTCAATTTTGTTAAAGAAACTAAGTAGTATCTCCCTCGTGCAAAGTTCAGTCTGATTTTGCCTTCCATTTAGATCATATATTTTATCAGTCCTTTGTCACTTTTTATATCTTTTAGTTGATAGTTTTCCACATGTTTAGATTTGATCACTGCAGAGACATAAGTTATAGACATAAGCTATCATCTCCAGAAACTAAATTGACAGTAGAATGCATTTGCTTAAATTGGTATCCATTTTGGTTAGATGATGAACAAAGGCAATTAGCTATATGTGATTTTTGTACTAACATGAATTAGCTTGTGAAGGAAAGAGAAGACTAGAGCTATATTACAATTCTTCATAGTTGTTGCCACAAGGTAGAGGTTGTTGTACTTAATGTAAACAAACGTAACATTGCCATGTTGAATGATGGGAGATATGTTGCCTTCTTCCTCTCTGTCCGTCGCTAACGACATAAACTTGTCGATACATGACATGTCAATGTCACCTCTGTAGTTACGACATATCAGTACCTGTTTGAAAGATAATTCTAAGGTATAAATTGTAATTGGCTTTTGTTTACAATAGCGCATCATCTTCAAACATTAATGTCAAACAAAAATGAAACAACAAATCAAACACAGTGGTTCAGATAAAAAAGGTTAAAAATCCAGAAAACATGGCATTATAACGGTAACACAACAGTCCAAAAAAAAAATAATGGTAAAACAAAGTTGCTCCTGTAGGGCAAGTGTGATTAGAATGATTAAAGACAAGGAATTCCCTGTCAGCTAAATAAAGGTATATATTGCGTAGATTTTTTTTTTGCGTTACTGTATCAAGCCACCAAACTTCTTTATTGTTTCTGATATAGGTCACTTAGACTAAAATACTACAGACTTTTTGAATACAGGGACAAGTGTAGAAGGAAAAAAAATGTCCGTATAAAGTAAACCATACTGGCAATACATATAGTTCTATAAACAAAACTAACATGAATATATAAGAGGAAGAAATGCAAAACTTAAAAACAGAATGAGTAACATATATGTTAAGAAATGACAAAATGGTAATCGTGTCATAATTTACTCATTGACAGCATTTACTCTAAGATAAATAAGTGAAAAAAATCATTTTTATTGAACGTAAGTCTAAAACTAGATTTAGGTCTGAAATTAAATATATGATACATGGCAAATTACCAACCTTGCCCTTTACATCCAGTATGTATATTGCTGAGACAGACATTGTTTACTTGATTAAAACTGAAAGATAAAACATAATGAAAAATATCTTTACAACACTTGGCACCGTTAAATACTTGTATATATATTAAAGAACCTTAGTGAGCAAGCTCACATACCCCACGCCCCCACATATCGGATAATCCTGCATTATCTCAAAATTATCAAAAATTGAAATCCAAGTAGTCTGCACATCTCTTACAGATGCACAATCATCGTGTAAAATATCTTAAAAACTGTAGCAGGATTTATCCGGGCAAATGGAGTACCCTGTAAATTTCCTATTTTATAAACTGTAGGAGGAGTTTTCCAGACAAATAATGTACCCTATATGCAATATAATGCATAAAAATGACAAAGTTAAACAATGTGTAGTTTTCTGAAAAAATATCAAAAATCAAAATCCAAGTAGCATGTACATCTTTGATATGTGCACAATCGACCTGCAAAATAATAACTTCCTATCTAATGAACAGTAGGAGGAGTTATCCGGACAAAAGATGTACCCCTTATGCAATATAATTCATATAAATGACAAAGTTCAACAATGTGTAGTTTTCTGAAAAATTATCAAAAATCAAAATCCAAGTAGTATGCACATCTTTGATATGTGCACAATCAGCCTGCAAAATACAAACTTCCTAGCTTAAAAACTGTAGGAGGAGTTATCCGGACAAATGGTGCCCCCTATATGCAATATAATGCATAAAAATGACAAAGTTCAACAATGTGTAGTTTTCTGAAAAATTATCAAAAATCAAAATCCAAGAAGCATGCACATCTTTAATTTATGCACAATCAACCAGCAAAATACAAACTTCCTAGCTTAAAAACTGTAGGAGGAGTTATCCGGACAAATGGTGTACCCTATATGCAATACAATGCATAAAAATTACGGAGTTCTACAATGTGTAGTTTGCTGAACAATTATCAAAAATCAAAATCCAAGTAGTATGCACATCTTTGATATGTGCACAATTAGCCTGCAAAATAAAAACTTCCTAGCTTAAAAACTGTAGGAGGAGTTATCCGGACAAATGGTGTACCATATATGCAATACAATGCATAAAAATTACGAAGTTCTACAATGTGTAGTTTGCTGAAAAATTATCAAAAATCAAAATCCAAGTAGTATGCACATCTTTGATATGTGCACAATCAGCCTGCAAAATACAAACTTCCTAGCTTAAAAACTGTAGGAGGAGTTATCCGGACAAATGGTGTACCCTATATGTAATATAATGCATAAAAATGACAAAGTTCAACAATGTGTAGTTTGCTGAAAAATTATCAAAAATCAAAATCCAAGTAGTACGCACATTTTTGATATGTTCACAATTTACCTGCGAAATAAAAACTTCCTAGCTTAAAAACTGTAGGATTAGTTATCCGGACAAATAGTGTACCCACTTGATGACAGACGGACGGACGGACTGACGGACAGACGGACTGACGGACCAGTCAAAAACTATATACCCTCCGCAACTTCGTTGCGTGGGGTATAATAACAAAATGCCGAAGTTACCGTGAATTTAGATTCTGCATATGCGCATTTCGACAACTTATGTCTCTTCAGTGCAGATCAAAATCAAAACATTTGGAAATCCATAAATCGAAACATGTTTAAAATCTGAAAGAGAACAAATTACCAATAAGATCTTAAAAGGAAGGCCAAAATCAGCTAAGGACAGAGCTATTCCTTAAGTTTACAGCATTTTCTGAAATATAGATATTGCAAGTTATATAAATGTATCACTTCATTTTACAATAATAGTTTGGACTAGTCTACTATCAATATCTTGAGCATTTAACAAATTCCGGACGCAACTCTAATATTCTCAGTTTTACATGGAACAATTGTGCCTGGTCCTTGGTTTTTAATTCCTGTTATAAGGAAAGACAAAATATATCATTTCACACAAATGCTTCCTCGTGCAGCGAAAATCATGTTAACCGTTTATATTTCTGACAAAAAAAGAGCAATAAAGCTTTCATTCATACAATTTTATTTATCGGTAATATTATCACTTTTTTGTTTTTTTTTGTAAGTAGATTATATATGTTGTACGATCATATGAAAAATAATACAATGTCTTTTCCCTCTCGTACAGAGATTAAATGCCCAGTAAAAATGAAAAATAAGATTTTTGGTGGCCAGTCAGACAAAATTAACACTTATGAAGAAATCTGCCTAAATACTACATACCATTGATTTACTACATATCTTACGGTTATAGAGCATCTGAACTAATCACAAAGACTTACATCAAAGACAATGAAAAGTCATTTGACAGACAATCATACACACCCACAAACATTCAATTCAAAATAAAAGGCAAGGCATACGACCATAGCACGTTGAACAAAGGTACATTTTGACAAGTATAGGAAGGTTTTGAGTAAAATTGTGTCTCATCAGGTGAAAAATAAAAAGGGATACTAGTAACAGGAAACATCTACATTGACTGAAAATTATATACATGCTACAATCTGCCAGTGAACTATACAAGAAAGGCACAAATCAGACAAAAGACAAACATAAACAACGATAGGAACTTTAGTATGTTCATTAATGAAAGGATGCTGATTTGCCAGACACGATTTTTATACGGGTTTGAACAGGGCTCAGTGTTAAACTATGTTCGGTGTCCGGGACCATCTATGAAAGGATTCAAATTTTTAAAAGGTTTTGAATGGTACCCCTGAGGGTCAAATGTTAAACTATGTTCCCCCCTGGCAGCGATTGTGTGTGCATCCGTCGGATACAATTAAAAGGGGGACTGACAAATTGACAATTGTTACCAAGTCGGGTGGTCAATATCTCTAACTCTATTAAGCATATATGTCTTATTAAAGCACCTTCCAAAAAATCGTAAAGGTTCCAACAAAGTGCTCAGAAACATTTCAGTATAACTGGGCTATATTAATGTATACAAACTGGAATAAATTATTTTTGAAATCTTACCATTGGAAATATTTGTTTTGACGAAAATTCATCTATAATGTATAATTGGCGATGCATCTATTCCCCGATGGTACTTACCAACCCAGTTGTCAATACTTCGGTGCCGACAAGAAAACCATCTAAAGTTTACAAAATTTTGTTAAAAACTAAGGAGTATCCCTCTCGTGCATAGATCTGTCTATCAGCTTTTACACGTATTTCGGTTTATGGAAGTTCCAAATGATTTGATTTGATCTGCTCTGAAGAGACATAAGTTGTCGAAATGCGCTTATGCAGGACTATGGCATTTTGTTATTTAATCTTAAAACTGTTCTTTTTGGCGACAGCTCTTTGTCTGAAGACCAAAACCGAAATATCTTCTTTTCTGTACAACACTTTATAAAGAAATTAATGCGTTTCACTCCTGGTTGATCACAAACAGTTCTTTCCCTTCATAATTCTATTATTTGTTTTTTTTTTTTTTGCCTTTTCCTTTCAGAAAATTATTTTTCCTTTTCCTTTCAGAAAATTATTAAATCAGTGTGTCATTGCAATATGTGTATTTTTATACCATATAATGTATTTCTTTTGCAACAAAAGTGCATATGTACTAATACAATTGGTTGACGTATGCAATAGTATTATATGGAAAGGACCTTTGTAAGTTGAGATAACTTGTGTCCAATCCATTTGTTGTATAATTTTAAACAAAAACAGACAAGTTTAATCTTAAGTTTAAGTTTAAGCATAATTACCAACAAGAATTCCCCCTAAATTGCTAGTTTTGAGAGTTCCAGCAAATTTACAAAATTGGAATAAAAAAATTTGGAAATTTAACCACAGAGAATATTTGTTTTAACTGAAAATCACCCAAAAAGCATGGTCGCTAACAAGAATTCCCAAAATTGCTTGTTTTTTTAGAGGTTCAGCAAATTTACTGAACTGGCAATTAAACATTTTTGAAATCTTACCATTGAAAATATTTGTTTTGACTATCTTCATCAAAATTCATTCAAGAATGATTGCTTACAAGAATTTCCAAACATTACTTGTTCTCTATCAGTTTTACACGTATTTCGGTTTATGGACTTTTATGGAAAGTATGTCAAATAAAAGTCAAACTAATGGCAAAATACGAAAAAAAATTGAATTATTATTTTAAATAATGAATCCGAACTAAAGAATATGTCAAGATTTCATTGAGTAACCCACATCCTATTTCATCTTTGTAATTATTAGTGAAAAATAGAGAAAATTCATTGTAACAATTTGGTGGAGAACCCCGTTGTTATACTATAAATCAATCATATTTTAGTAACATTTTTAACAGAATGTTTGATAATGTTTAACTGATTTTCGATGATTAAGATACATATTCAATGTTTCGGTTAAACATATCTATGCTATAATTCCTATATTAAGTAAAGAAAGTTTGAAGAAAATTTAAAGTTAAAAGCTATGCAATTTTTTTGTACAGGGTTCATTTATGTTTGTTAGTATTCTATGATTCGATAAGTTGGAAATAGTATTCAATGTGATTATTCAAATTTTTGTATACAAACTAATGTTTGTTTTGATATTAAAGGTTTATATTTTTGTTGTTAAGGGACTCCATTAGGACTTTCAAGCGAGAGAAAACGTGAATTGTTGTTCAATATATTTAACTGATAACAGAGGTTGTTAGAACACCTTGCAAGTTAATTTTATGATTGTTGGCGATCCTGCATACTGTTAATTTAGATTCTGCATACACGCATTTCGACAACTTATGTCTCTTCAGTGCAGATCAAATCAAAACTGTTGGAAATCCATAAACCGGGATATGTTTAAAATCTGACAGAGAACAAATTACCAACTGGGTCAAAATAGTAAAGCCAAAATCTGCCAAGGACAGAGCTATGCGAGGAGGATACTCCTTAGCTTTAAACAAAATTTTGTAAAATTAGATGTTGCAATTTTTCAAATAAAATCGGTTTTCGGGACAGTACCGAAATACTGGCTACTGGGTTGGTGAATACCCTCGGGGACTAACAGTCCACCAGCAGAGGCATCGACCCAGTGGTAATCAATAACAAAATACCGAAGTTACTGTTAATTTGGTTCTGCACATACGCATTTCGAAAACTTATGTCTCTTCAGTGCATGCAGATCAAATCAAAACATTTGGAAATCCATATACCCAAATATCTTTAAAATCTGATAGAGAACAAATTACTAATTGGGTCAAAATAGTAAAGTCAAAATCAGCTAAGGACAGCGTTATGCAAGAGGGAGATATTCCTTAGTTTTGAACAAAATTTTGTAAGATTAGATATTGTTATTTTCAAAATAAATTCGGTTTTCGGGCCAACATCGAAGTACTGGCTACTGGGTTGGTGAATTCCCTCGGGGACTAACAGTCCACCGGCAATTAGGAACCATTATATAATCTTGTTTACGGGAAGTGAAACTATACTGTGTTTAGTGAAAAAGTGATTCGCGTTTGGTAAAGGTATTATTTTATCTTCAAAAATCAAATCTTGCATTTTAATTTCCATTGAAATGACATCAGAATTTTTTTTTCTTTAAAGGCCTTACATTGCCATTCAGTAACTGCGTTTTAATTGTATGTATTTTTTTTACTTCCTAATTCGACAAACAGAAGTTAGATATGTGTATATAAGGATTCATAGGAACAATCTGCATCTAATATGCAACTCGTGTTTTATATGATAAAATGCCCACAATTATCAATAAAAGCCGAAGACCAGACTTACCTAAGTAAACGGCAAGTAAATTATGGTGTATATGAATATAAAGGCTATTGAATTCAGTCTGGATATAAATAAAAATGACAGGCATAATAATGGCTATTTTAATCATACTTAAAATATTTTAAAAAAAATACTCTACAAAAGAGCACCAATCTTAAGGGAATTATCTAACTTTATAGTTAGTGTTGATCACATCAAGCGGTGCATGGTTGAACTAATACAAAACAGTAATTTGATATTGAGATAACATTTTCAGTGTCAATATTAGTGGAAGTGATTTGGATGCCTGTGTCTAGATATGTACCACCATTAGTACTAAAATTCACCTGCCCAAAACTACTTGTGTGGATAAAATGTTCATTATGGCCATTCTTGGTGAAACTTTCCAAGGTTTAAGGGTAATAAGTTATTCAAGTTAACATGAAAAGTTTAAAATATGTAATCGGTACAACGAAATTTTCGTACCTATATCTGAATACTTTAGTATCTAAGTTTATGAAATTTACATGCATAAAGTCTATCCGGTACTAATATTAAATGAGGATAAACAATTTTTTTTTATAGAAAAACAGTTATGGAATTTATGGTGGATACTCTTATTATGTCTAAAATGTCAAACACAAACCACAAAATCAAACAACTTGCAGCTTAATATGAATTTAAACCTGTAGCTATATATATGATTCCTCTGATTCAAATAAGTGATTTATAGGATGAATCAAATAAAACAACGGCAGTAGAATACTGAAGGAACAAGGGAAGTGATGACCATAAAAATCGAAATCCAAAGACATGGCAAAAACGGCAACAGAGAAAAACAAAGACAAAACAAGGACGTGAGACAGCTACAATGCACGGAAATAAAAAAAGTGATATTAAAAACTAAGGCACTCATAGTGTGAACTCCCATGAAAGCCAGTGGTGACATCAGGTGCGCAGTAAAGGGTAAGCATATCCTGCTCCGCTAGCGACACCCGTCATAATATCAGTGAGTCAATAAGTAATCAGCAAAAAATATCCACTATATTAACTGCTCGAACAGTAATCTGAAATTGACTATCCCTATATAGATCCCTGTCGTGTGAATGCATCTCATAATGTTTTGGTGACAATAAACAGGGGTGAAGAACAACAATCAAAGTGTTGTTCCTTTGCTTGGTCCTACCATGTATTTGTAGAGACCTTGTCTCATGTACATTTACTCCATATCCTTTCATTGTTAATTTGACTACTTGATCATTTAACAAATTCCTGACCGGGGTAACTTAAAATTTCTCAGTTTTTAAACGGTACAGTTCTATGAACTATTGTTGTCTATAAAGTACTCATCAAAAACTCAAAATTTGTTGTGCCTGGTCCTTGCTTATATTTCGATCAAGAAGCAATAATCGTATTTTCGGTTTATATTTCTGAAAAAGAGTAACCACACTTTTACAGATACTTGTATTTATCTTTTACATTATATAAACAACGAAAGGATATAGAGTAAATGTACATGTGACAAAGCCTGTAAAAATATATGGTAAAATAAAGCAATGGATCAACGCATTTGCTGTTGTTCTTCATCTTGAAGTACAATGAGGCTGTCAACAATAAGCTTAGCTCATACCTCATAATAATTTCAAGACTGCTAGCACCGGTCAAAGCAGATCCGATGACTTTTCTTTTTTACCAAATCGGTGTAAGATCGTCAACAAACATAAAATTAACAGGCAAAGTGTTGTTAAAGTTGCCATCATGCTTCGTACGACAAAAAGAAGACAATCACACAATATAAATAACTACAGAGCTCAGTGAGACAATTATAAGTAAAAAATAATAAAATCATGAGATAAGGGCACTGTAAATAGTGGGTCAGAGCAACATTTTGAAATTGCAAAAAATAAAATGCCAAAATTTCAAAGTATGATAGTGCATCTATATGAGTAACAAAATACCGGTGACTTATAATGACTCATTATACGTCCTAGTGTTAATTAATTTTCTGCATATCGGCACCTTTCGACAACTTATGTCTCATCAGTGCAGGTAAAACCAAAACATTTGGAAGTCCATTAACCATAAAAAAAGTGTGAAAGCTGATAGAGAACAAATAACAAAAAAAGACCAAAATTCAGCTAAGGACAGAGCTATGCACAAGGGAGATACTCCTTAGTTTTAAACAAAATTTTGTAAAATTTAGATATTGCAAGTTTCAATAAATTCGGTTTTCAGGTCAGCACCGAAGTATTGACTTCTGGGTTGGTGAATACCCTCAGGAACTAACAGTCCAACAGTAGAGGAATCGGCCCAGTGGTAATAAATAACAAAATACCGAAGTTACTCAGTTCATTTATTTTCTGCATATGTGCATTTCGACAACTTATGTCTCCTCAGTGCAGATAAAACTTAAACATTTGGAAGTCCATTAACCAAAAAAAAATCCCCAAAAAGAAGTAAACCATAACTGAAATACAAAGAGAGTATAACTTAAGTTTGACATTTGTGGAGACGATATTTGCTGTGTGGTAATTTGTAAAATAAAACAAGGTTTTGTACCTCTGCTGTAGCGATCATATTCACGGTAAATAAAGAGAAAATAACATTTTTAAAAGCAAGTCACGCAAAACTGACACTTCTCAATGATTCTGCCTATATACAGCATACCCTACAGTACTGAACAGACACAAGTTGTTAAAATGACCACATGTAGGACAAAAGTTACTGCAATTTTTGTATTCTTTTATTTTAATAACATTGCAAATGACCAATTGTGTATACAATTTTATGTAGAGAAATATTTGCTTGTTGACTTCCCTGGAAAAATAAAGGGCTACGCCGAGCGCAGCATGATACGACCGCAGCATGTCGATCACTGAAATTTCAACAAAAGTAGTTCAAAGTGAATGTGGACACAGTAAAGAGCCTGACACAATAATTAGATGGACACAAAAAGAAGCTTGACATAGTTATTAGCTGGAAACAAACTAGGGAAAAAATCAACCCTTTTGATCACTTATTGATAAAAAAACTGTAAGAGCTATGCAAAATATGTTACTATCAACTATCACTTTACATCCATAGAAATAAAAAAAAAAATCCATCGAAATCTGATGAAAAATAAAAATTTGACATATTTAGAAAAAATGCAATTTTGGCCCCTTTGACCCTTTGTAGCTCGGAAAAGGTAAGAGCTACGCCAAATCCTTTGGCATACTACTGACAGCTTAGATCAAGAGGAATCCAAAGAAAAAAATCCCATCAAAATCCGATGAAAAATAAAGATTTGACATATTTCGAAAAATTTCAATTTTTGCCCCTTTGACTCCTTGTAGCTCGGAAACGGTATATGCCACGCCAAATCCGTTGACATACATCTGAAAGCTTAGATCAAGAGGAATCCAAAGAAAAAAAATCCCATGGAAATCCGATGAAAAATAAAGATTTGACATATTTAGAAACATTGCAATTTTGGCCCCTTTGACTCCTTGTAGCTTGGAAACGGTAAGAGCTACGCCAATTCTGTTCACATATTTCTGAAAGCTTAGATCAAGGGGAATCCAAAGAAAAAAATCCCATTGAAATCCGATGAAAAATAGAAATTCTACATAATCTCCAAATTCGCAATTTTGGCCCCTTCGGTACCTCATAGCTGGGAAAGGAAACAAGTTACCAAAAATCTAATAGCTGCGTGCCATATTAATTTTTCACAAGGAATCCATTGAAAAAAACTGCATCAAAATCGGACTAAAAATAATTTTTTTTTTTTGAGATTAGCCCCTGTTGGGCCCCATTTATCTCGTGAGAGGTACATGCTACGTGAAATCCGTTGGCATACACCAGATTGGAAATTTCCTCGGGAGCGCACTGAATCAAACCCCATCAAAATCCAATAAATAATAAAGATTCTACAGTCAAATATGTGAAAACACCCAATTTAACCCTTTTTGGCCCCTAATTCTGAAATGGGTGGGGCCAAAAACTAAAGGAAAAAAAAGTTTCTCAAGAATGTTCCAAGAAACATCATACTAAGATTTGAAAACAATTCGTCCAATAGAACCAAAGTTATGCTGTCCACAGACACGAAAATACCTAATTTATCCCTTTTTGGCCCCTTTTTTGCCTCTTTTTCAAAAACGGCTTGGGCAGGGAACGCGAAATTAAAACCCGGGCTTAAGCTTGTGCCAACAAACATCATACTAAAATTTGGTAACAATCCGTTCACTAGAACAAAAGTTATGCTGTCCACAGACGCCGACGCCAGCGCCATACCATAATACGACCGCAAATTTTTTGCGGTCGTATAAAAAATCAATCAAGTAGAATTGTTCACTCTCCTAAGAACACTTTTTAAACTCCTATTTATTCAATTGATACGTCAACTAGATTTCCGGTAAATTGCTTTTATATCACACATTTTACAGTACAATTCGTCCACTAGAACCAAACAGTACAATTAAGCCCCTCCTTGCGGTATTCACCATTTAAGAATATTATCACTTATTAAGCTACACACAACTGTCTTGTTTCAAATGTTTACACTGGTTGGTGTTCAATACTACACTCAAACGGATCTTTTTAAGCCTTGGACTTGGTTGCCCAGACGTCTTTCTTTAATAAATTCAACCGAATTAATTTACATTAAATAAAGGGCTACGCCGAGCACTGCATGATACGACCGCAGCATGTCGACCACTGAAATTTGACCAAGTGTAATTTAAAGTGAGTATGGACATACTAAAGGGCTTGACACAATAATTACATGGACACAATAAGGAGATTGACCCAGTAATTAGCTAGACACAAACTAGGAAAAAATGAAAATTAGCCCTATGACTCCTTATGGTTCCTCTTTGACCCTTATTGCTAAGAAACAGTAAGAGCTACGCCAAATCTGTTGAAATACTACCGAAAGCTTATACCAAAAAGAATCCAAAGAATAAAAATCCCATTGAAATCCGATGAAAAATAAAGCTTTCAGGTAATCTGCAAATTTGCAGTTTTGGCCCCTTTGACCCCTTATATCTCGGAAATGGTAAGAGCTACCTAATTCATTCAAATACTACTAAAACCTTATATCGAGAGGAATCCAAAGAAAAAAATCCCATCGAAATCTGATAAAAAAAATTTTTAGGTAATCTGCAAATTTGCAGTTTTGGCCCCTTTGACCCCTTATAGCTCGGAAACGGTAAGAGCTGTGCAAAATCCGTTGACATACTACAGAAAGCTTATATCAAGAGAAATCCAAAGAAAAAAATCACATCGAAATCCGATGAAAAATTTTAGGTAATCTGCAAATTTGCAGTTTTGGCCCCTTTGACCCCTTATAGCTCGGAAATGGTAAGAGCTACGTATAATCCATTGACATGCCTCTGATAGCTTATATCAAGAGGAATCCAAAGAAAAAAATCCCATCAAAATCCGATAAAAATAAAAATTTTAGGTAATCTGCAAATTTGCAGTTTTGGCCACTTTGACCCCTTATAGCTCGGAAACGGTAAGAGTTACGCAAAATCCATTGCAATCTACTGAAAGCTTAAATCAAGAGGAATCCAAAGAAAACAATCTCATCAAAATCTGAAGAAAAATAAAAATTTTAGGTAATCTGCAAATTTGCAATTTTGGCCCCGTTCGGCCCTCATAGCATTTAAGGAGACAAGTTACCAAAAATCTAATAGTAAGTGCTGTGTTAATTTTTCATAAGGAATCCATTGAAAAAAACTGCATCAAAATTGGACAAAAAAAAAAAAAAATTCTTGATTTGCCCCTTTTGGGCCCCGTTTATCTCGGGAACGGTACATGCTACGTGAAATCCGTTGGCATACTACCGATTGGAAATTTCCTCAGGAGCACACTGAAAGAAACCTATCAAAATCCGATTAATAATAAAGACTCTACAGACAAAAATGTGAAAACACCAAATTTCACCCCTTTTTGGCCCCTTTTTTCTAAAACGGGTGGGGCCAAAAACTGGAAATTAAAATCTTAGTTTATGCGTGTGCCAAGAAACATCATACTAAAATTTGATTATAATCCGTACACGCCGACGATGCCAACGCCATACCATTATAATTTTTATGACCGCAAACCTTTTTTCGGTCGTATAAAAATTTAATGTCAATAAACTTTATTTGACGTTTGTGCAACTAAGTTCTGGTAAATAAGGTGGTATTAAACATCAAAAGAAAAATTGATGACAAATATTGCATGACCAATAAACTTTACAGTGAAGACCTAAATTGAGGGACCAGAGACATTTAGCATGTAACTGCACCTTATAAATAGGAAAATTAAAAACTGCCTAAACATCCTCTTAGTACTCATGAATATGATATGTTTCTATATATGTCAAAATAATGTTTTGAACAGGGATATTCCAGATTAATTTATATGCAGTCATGCAAAATCCCTTGATGTGGGCTAGGCATCATTTCAAATAGTAAAAAGATTTGTAGTAGTTTGTGTACATCAGCCTGTGGAGATCATAGAGCCTTACACCAGATATAAATGTATAAAATTTTGGGTTGTACACTTTTCCATGCAATAAAACATACCTTACCATGGACAACCTTAACATCACACCAGTAACAGGCAGTAAGGTGTTTTCATCATGTGTCTCCTGTAAAGGCCCAAATGTTTGTGCTGATTGCCTTTGTGGTCTTCAATCTGCATCTTTTTCAGGAGTTATTTGTTCATTTTGATCTTGCATTTGTTTGCACCTGAGTAGCCTCGCCCAATCTTTACAATACAATGTCTATATTGTGGCAAATAAAACTAGCACATGCTCATAGTTTTCCAAATTTTTATTGAAGGGCTACAATTTAGATTAAGGTAGATGGGTACTCCAATTTTTTTCCATGGATTTTCTTTATTTTCTCAGGAAAGTTTCTCATTATATCAGCAATGAAATAAAAAATAAAAAAGGGGGGTCACCGTGCTTGTTTTTAAAATAACTGATATCGAAATAATCAAATATTTCTAATAAATATATAGGGAAAACAGGTATTTTGATGTTTTCTTTAAAACTATTTCATAGATTTCTTTCTATTTTAGTGATATGTTAGCACTTTAAACATACTTTCAAAAAATGTAAAGAAAGATGGGGGTCACCGACTTTGTTTTCCATATACTTTATAAAATGTGAATTTTCATAGTGAATAAAATATTTTTATCAGATTATCTCCCTTTTTCAAACATCCTTTTCCAAACTATTTAATTATCAAATTACCATACCTCATCTAATTAGATAAATACATGTAAAAATGAGGTCAATGTAGGTCTTTTGCATTATGTTTCACTTATATAATATTTATTGATACATTACAAATAAAAATATTTGCATATTTAAAAAGCAGATAATACCAAAACAGTATAAATAACAAATTCAAAATGGCGGAAGACTACTGATCTACCTTAAATCATCTTACCTTGACTAAATTTACAAACGTGTCTACATAACTCATTTAGATACAATAATATACCAAATATCAAATCAATATGTGGAGGCATTGCAATAAAAGGTTGGAATAAAAAAATTTCAAGAATTTACCTCATCAAAGGGCCCTATCTCTACATCAAATTGTCTGATTAGAACCATATTCAACCTTGATATGTTACTCGTACAGAATACAACCATATACCAAATATCAAATCAATATTTCAAGGCAATCCAAAGAAACCCTGCAGTAACTAGAAGTTTGAGGATGAAATACTGTATCACACAAATCTCATAAACAGACATGACAATACCCCCCTAACACATCCAAAAACAGAACATAAAAACAGACATGACAATACCCCCCTAAAACATCCAAAAACAGAACATAAAAACAGACATGGCAATACCCCCTAACACATCCAAAAACAGAACATAAAAACAGACATGACAATACCCCCCTAACACATCCAAAAACTTCTTTTTGTACAAAAGAACATTTAACGGTTGATCAACTGGAATTTTAGGTCTTCTTCCAAATGAAGTATCTAGATGTTGATAAATACTTTTTCAAGCTATCACAAGACAACATTTTTACATTTGCAGAAAAAAAACAACTATGAATTCATGAAATATCACATTTATTTTTCTTTCAAGAACATACATATTGTACATTCTTTATAAATGAAGCTGTTGTTGAACATAATGTGACAAAGTAATTTATCTAAAGATAGAATATCATTTGGATTAAATTTCCATACAAACTGTTGTGTCTGTTTTTTTTTTCCTTTTTTAAAATGGAACTGGTTGGCTGGCTAACAATTTTAGAATTGATTAAGCAACTGTACCTTGTATTATACTTAAGCATAACAAATTTGTTTCATCATAAACTCAAAATTTTATTCACATGTATCTATATATTTGAACCTTCCCTGTATTTTTACAGTCGGAAAAATGTTGGGCTTGTATATATTGTGTGACGCCATATGTTATAATACAAGGAAAAGTTTCATTTCTTGTAATTTTTATCCAATGGGATAATTTCAATATACTATTGAAAGAATTGGTATCTTGCTATACAATACAGTAAACCGTGAAATTTTCGCACCGTCTTTATGTTCTTCACCCTACCTTTTATATGTATAAATCAGAAATATTCTATGTGGAGAGTTATAGAAAAGTGCCCTTAAAGATACAAATGTTTTTTTGTTTTTTTTTCCTGGAACTGTCTTTAACTGAAAGATGACTAATTTACATAAAAAGCATGCCATGGAATGTATGTAACAATAAACTTTGGTAGACAATTAATTAGTACAATAATAGTGTTTATCTGAGTGTTCTATGCTATCTCTACATCTGAAGAATATGTACTGTTTTCATTAAAAACTACAGATTCTTTGTGCCTGATCCTTGGTTTTAATTCCTGTTATAACGGAAAGACAAATAAAGTATATCATTTCACACATATGCTTCCTCGTGCAGCAAAAATCGTGTTAACCGTTATATTACTGACAAAAAAGAGGAATAAAGCTTTTATTCATACAATTTTATTTATCGGTAATCTTATCACTTTTTTGTTTTGCGTAACATCTACATTATATGTTGTACTATCATATGAAAAATAATACAATGTGTTTTCCCTCTCGTACAGAGATTAAATGCCCAGTAAAATTTTGGTGGCCAGTCAGACAAAATTAACACTTATGAAGAAATCTGCCTAAATTACTACATATCTTACGGTTATAGAGCATCTGAACTAATCACAAAGACTTACGTCAAAGACAATGAAAAGATCAAAGCCTAGAGTCATTTGACAGACAATCATACACACCCACAAACATTCAATTCAAAATCAAAGGCAAGGCATACGACCATAGCACGTTGAACAAAGGTACATTTTGACAAGTATAGGTTTTGGGTAAAATTATGTCTCATCAGGTGAAAAACTAGAGGCTCAGACACTGAGCCTGTATCGCTCACCTGACAAAATGCTGAAGCAGGGTTTTCGATGTTCTGCATGGTAGCCATGTTTTTTATGTGACTTTCCCATAGGGCCAAAATAAACTATGTTCTGTGCTGGCGGCCATTTTTTTATTGGATCCAAAAGAAATGAGCAATCTTTGTTAAGGACCTCAGTTCATCATTCTTGTAAAGTTTGGTTGAATTTGCTTCAGCGGTTTCAGAGCAGAAGAAAATACGAATTTTCCCATAAGGTCCAATGTTAAACCTAAGTTCTGCGGTGGCGGCCATGTTTTTTATCGGATTGGAACGAAATGAGCAATCTTCGTAAAGGACCTTCCATACATCATTTCTGTAAAGTTTGGTTGAATTTGCTTCAGTGGTTTCAGAGGAGAAGATGAAAATGTGAATTTCCCATAGGGCCAATGTTAAACTATGTTCCGTGCAGGCGGCCATGTTTTTTATCGGATCGGAACGAAATGAGCAGTCTTTGTAAAGGACCTCCAAACATCATTCCTGTAAAGTTTGGTTGAATTTGCTTCAATGGTTTCAGAGGAGAAGATGAATATGTGAAAAGTTAACGGACGGACGTCGGACGTCGGACGACGGACGTCGGACGTCGGACGACGGACGACGGACGCCAAGTGATGGCAATAGCTCACACTGACCCTTTGGGTCAGGTGAGCTAATAAAAAGGGATACTAGTAACAGGAAACATCTACATTGACTGAAAATTATATACATGCTACAATCTGCCAGTGAACTTCACAGGAAAGGCACAAATCAGACAAAAGACAAACATAAACAACAATAGGAACTTTAGTATGTTCATTAATGATAGGATGCTGATTTGCCAGACACGATTTTTATACGGGTTTGAATAGGGCTCAATGTTAAACTATGTTCGGTGTCCGGGACCATCTATGAAAGGATTCAAATTTTTAAAAGGTTTTGAATGGTACCCCTGAGGGTCAAATGTTAAACTATGTTCCCCGCTGGCAGCAATTGCGTGTGCATCCGTCGGATACAATTAAAAGGGGGACTGACAAATTGACAATTGTTACCAAGTCGGGTGATCAATATCTCTAACTCTATTAAGCATATAAGTCTTATTAAAGCACCTTCCAAAAAATCGTGAAGGTTCCAACAAAGTGCTCAGATACATTTCAGTATAACTGGGCTATATTAATGTATACAAATTGGAATAAATTATTTTTGAAATCTTACCATTGGAAATATTTGTTTTGACGAAAATTCATCTATAATGTATAATTGGCGATGCATCTAGTCCCCGAGGGTACTTACCAACCCAGTTGTCAATACTTCGGTGCCGACAAGAAAACCATCTAAAGTTTACAAAATTTTGTTCAAAACTAAGGAGTATCCCCCTCGTGCATAGATCTGTCTACCAGCTTTTACACGTATTTCGGTTTATGGAAGTTCCAAATGATTTGATTTGATCTGCTCTGAAGAGACATAAGTTGTCGAAATGCGCATATGCAGGACTATGGCATTTTGTTATTTAATCTTGAAACTATTCTTTTTGGCGACAGCTCTTTGTCTGAAGACCAAAACCGAAATATCTTCTTTTCTGTACAACACTTTATAAAGAAATTAATGCGTTTCACTCCTGGTTGATCACAAACAGTTCTTTCCCTTCATAATTCTATTATTTGTTTTTTTCCTTTTCCTTTCAGAAAATTATTAAACCAGTGTGTCATTGCAATATGTGTATTTTTATACCATATAATGTATTTCTTTTGCAACAAAAGTACCTATGTACTAATACAATTGGTTGACGTTTGCAATAGTATTATATGGAAAGGACCTTTGTAAGTTGAGATAACTTGTGTCCAATCCATTTGTTGTATAAATTTAAACAAAAAAGACAAGTTTAATCTTAAGTTTAAGTTTAAGCGTAATTGCCAACAAGAATTCCCCTAAATTGCTAGTTTTGAGAGTTCCAGGAAATTTACAAAATTGGAATAAAAAATTTTGGAAATGTAACCACAGAGAATATTTGTTTTAACTGAAAATCACCCAAAAAGCATGGTTGCTAACAAGAATTCCCAAAATTGCTTTTTTTAGATGTTCAGCAAATTTACTGAACTGGCAATTAAACATTTTTGAAATCTTACCATTGAAAATATTTGTTTTGACTATCTTCATCAAAATTAATTCAAGGATGATTGCTTACAAGAATTTCCAAACATCACTTGTTCTCTATAAGTTTTACACGTATTTCGGTTTATGGACTTCCAAATGTTTTGATTTTATCTGCACTGAAGAGACATAAGTTGTGGAAATGCGCATATGCAGAATCAAAATTCACAGTAACTTCGGTATTTTTCTATTGTCTTTGAGAGTTTACCAAATTTGGAACCACATTTTTAAATTCTTAGTTTTTAGAATTATTTCGTATGAAAAATGGCTGAAATATTTGATTGTATACAAAATTTAATAAACTGTTAGTCTTGTATATTTTCAGGAAATTATTATAAGTCCGAACCAGAAGCTCATTGTGCATCTATAGACCGTTAACAACAACTCTACATCAAAATTTAATTAATTTTATCCATTTTATAAACATTATTGATATATGCACCTAATATGAAAACTTAGCTCAATTAACATCGATGTGGAAAATAAAGGTCAGTGCGACGTTATTCAGGATTGGGTTGCACAAATGTTAATAGACTATTAAATATTTAATAGTCTATTAAGCTTTAACATTTCTTACTAATTCAATAGACTATTAACTTTTAATAGTCTATTAAGTTTTAATTGAGCTTTGTGCAGTTCTGGTTGTTTACTACTGATAATGTAACCACTACCAGTCATCATCCATTTGTGGCATATAAGTGCTGAGATATGGTGGAAATTATGTCAAATAAAAGTCAAACTAATGGCAAAATACGAAAAAATTTGAATTAATTTTTTAGATAATGAATCCGAACTAAATAATATGTAAAGATTTCATTGAGTCACCCACATCCTATTTCATGGTTGTAATTATTGGTGAAAAATAGAGAAAATTCATTGTAACATTTTGGTGGAGAACCCCGTTGTTATACAAAAAATCAATCATATTTTGGTAACATTTTTAACAGGATGTTTGATAATATTTAACTGATTTCCGATGATTAAGATAAATTTTAATATATTCAATGTTTCGGTTAAACAAATCTTCCTATATTAATAAATTTAAAGTTAAAAGCTATGCAATTTTTGTGTAAAGGGTTCATTTATGTTTGTTAGTATTCTATGATTCGATAAGTTGGAGATAGTATTCAATGTGATTATTCAAATTTTTGTATACAAACTAATGTTTGTTTTGATATTAAAGGTTTATATTTTTGTTGTTAAGGGACTCCATTAGGACTTTCAAGCGAGAGAAAACGTGAATCGTTGTTCAACATATTTAACTGATGACAGAGGTTGTTAGAACACCTTGCAAGTTAATTTTATGATTGTTGGCGATCCTGCATACTGTTAATTTAGATTCTGCATACACGCATTTCGACAACTTATGTCTCTTCAGTGCAGATCAAATCAAAACTGTTGGAAATCCATAAACCGGGATATGTTTAAAATCTGACAGAGAACAAATTACCAACTGGGTCAAAATAGTAAAGCCAAAATCTGCTAAGGACAGAGCTATGCAAGGAGGATACTCCTTAGTTTTAAACAAAATTTTGTAAAATTAGATGTTGCAATTTTCCAAATAAAATCGGTTTTCGGGACAGCACCGAAGTACTGGCTACTGGGTTGGTGAATACCCTCGGGGACTAACAGTCCACCAGCAGAGGCATCGATCCAGTGGTAATAAATAACAAAATACCGAAGTTACTGTTAATTTGGTTCTGCACATACGCATTTCGAAAACTTACGTCTCTTCAGTGCATGCAGATCAAATCAAAACATTTGGAAATCCATATATACCGAAATATCTTTAAAATCTGATAGAGAACAAATTACTAGTAAAGTCAAAATCAGCTAAGGACAGCGTTATGCAAGAGGGAGATATTCCTTAGTTTTGAACAAAATTTTGTAAAATTAGATATTGTTATTTTCAAAATAAATTCGGTTTTCGGGCCAACATCGAAGTACTGGCTACTGGGTTGGTGTTAACAGTCCACCGGCGAATAGAAACCATTATATAAACTTGTTTACGGGAAGTGAAACTATACTCTGTGTTTAGTGAAAAAGTGATTCGCGATTGGTAAAGGTATTATTTTATCGCATCTTTTAATTTTTCAAAAATCTTGCATTTTAATTTCCATTGAAATGACATCAGAATTTTTTTTTTCTTTAAAGGCCTTACATTGCCATTCAATAACTGCGTTTTAATTGTATGTAAAATTTTTACTTCCTAATTCGACAAACAGAAGTTAGATATTCATAGGAAAAATCTGCATCTAAATATGCAACTCGTGTTTTATATGATAAAATGCCCACAATTATCAATAAAAACTTACCTAAGTAAACGGCAAGTAAATCATGGTGTTTATGAATATAAAGGCTATTGAATTCAGTCTGGATATAAATAAAAATGACAGGCATAATCATGGCTATTTTAATCATATTTAAAATATTTTTAAAAAATACTCCACAAAAGAGGACCAATCTTAAGGGAATTGTTAGTGTGATCACATCAAGCGGTGCATGGTTGAACTAATACAAAACAGTAATTTGATATTGAGATAACATTTTCAGTGTCAATATTAGTGGAAGTGATTTGGATGCATGTGTCTAGATATGTACCCGTATTAGTACTAAAATTCACCCGCCCAAAACTACTTGTGTGAATAAAATGTTCATTTATGGCCATTCTTGGTGAAACTTTCCAAGGTTTAAGGGTAATAAGTTATTCAAGTTAACATGAAAAGTTTAAAATATGTAATCGGTACAACGAAATTTTCGTACCCATATCTGAATAATTTTGTATCTAATTTTATGAAATTTTGCATGCATAAAGTCTATCCGGTACTAATATTAAATGAGGATAAGCAATATTTTTTTTTTTAGAAAAACAGTTATGGAATTTATGTTGGATACTCTTATTATGTCTAAAATGTCAAACGCAAACCACAAAATCAAAGAACTTGCAGCTTAGTGATCAAGTAGTCAAAATCGGTTAATTTGACTACTTCATCCCCTGAAACTATTGGATATGCCCTTTTAAGGGCATATCCAACAGTTTCTTGTCATTTTCACAATTTTTAGATATATTGTGAAACAAGTGCCGAGGATTCCAAAAATGACAAGAAAATAATGGGTCACCGATCTTGTTTCCATTGCAATCGAGGTTAAAAATGGGTTATTTTTGCGTTTTTTAAAGAAAAATCAAGTTCTAGTTTGAAAAATAATATAAAATATTTTCAATCTAATCGATACCAAAGTGACAGAAAAACAAAGTCAAGATTTTAAAGATTTACAGAAACAAGATGTGTTTGTGAAACACTACATATGCCCCCAGATTCCGATTTTTACCCCTTTTTGACCCCTATGACCTTGACATTTGACCTTTGACCTAATTTTTTTTTTTGCATATTTATGATTCTCTTGACTAGACCTATACACTTGCCAAGTATCAAAAGTTTACCTCATATAGTTCAAAAGTTATAGCCAAGGTTAAAGTTTCGGACGCACAGACAAACAGACAGACAGACAGACAGGACAAAAACAATATACCCCCCCCCCCCC
>MJUU01054342.1:277262-294440 GCA_002080025.1 Modiolus philippinarum | reverse complement strand
AGTTTACTGAAAGAAACCCCATCAAAATCCGATAAATAATAAAGATTCTACAGTCAAATATGTGAAAACAACCAATTTAACCCCTTTTGGCCCCTTTTTCTAAAACAGGCGGGGCCAGGAACATAAAATTATAGCCCGGGCTAAAGCATGTGCCAAGAAACATCATACTAAATTTGAAAATGATCTGTTCACTGGAACCAAAGTTATGCTGTCCACAGACACAAATATACCCAATTTTACCCCTTTTTGACCCCTTTTTCTAAAACGGGTGAAGCCATAAACCCGAAATTAAAACCCGGGATAGCCATTATGCCAAGAAACCACATACTGAAATTTGAAGATGATCCGTCCACTAGAAACAAAGTTATGCTGGCCACAGACGCCGACGACTGCGCCATAACATAATACGACCGCAAAATTTTTGCGGTCGTATAAAAACAGACATGACAATACCCCCCTAACACATCCAAAAACAGAACATAAAAACAGACATGACAATACCCCCCTAACACATCCAAAAACTTCTTTTTGTACAAAAGAATATTTAACGGTTGATCAACTGGAATTTTAGGTCTTCTACCAAATGAAGTATGTAGATGTTGATAAATACTTTTTCAAGCTATCACAAGACAACATTTTTACATTTGCAGAAAAAAAAAAACAACTATGAATTCATGAAATATCACATTTATTTTTCTTTCAAGAACATACATATTGCACATTCTTTATAAATGAAGCTGTTGTTATACATAATGTGACAAAGTAATTTATCCAAAGATAGAATATATCATTTGGATTAAATTTCCATGCAAACTGCTGTTTTTTTTTTCTTTTTTTTTAATGGAACTGGTTTGCTGGCAAACAATCTTAGAATTGTTTAAGCAACTGTACCTTGTATTATACTTAAGCATAACAAATTTGTTTCATCATAAACTCAAAATTTTATTCACATGTACCTATATATTTGAACCTTCCCTGTATTTTTATAGTCGGAAAAATGTTGGGGCTTGTGTACATTGTGTGATACCACATATGGTCAATGTTATGTTATAATACAAGGGAAAGTTTCATTTCTTGTAATTTTTATCGAATGTGATAATTCACTTTCAATATACTATTGAAAGAATTGGTATCTTGCTTTACAATAATTGTTTTAGATAAGATTTCAGTTTTACAGAAACACACAGAGGTCTGATTGACAAGAATTACAATAACCAGTTGCAAATTATTATAATCAGTAGAAAGTTTGTGAACAACTAAGACAGTATTAATTGTGATAAACTTACTTTTTTGTTTTCTAAAATGAACGTCTATAAAGACAGTTCCAGAAATTATGGTATGGGACTCTTTAAAGGCACTTTTTAAACTTTCTGTGGGTAGCTTTTCTTCACCCTACCTTTTATATGTATAAATCAGAAATATTCTATGTGGAGAGTTATAGAAAAGTGCCCTAAAAGATACAAATGTGTTTTTTTTTATGGAACTGTCTTTAACTGAAAGATGACTAATTTACATAAAAAGCATGCCATGGAATGTATGTAACAATAAACTTTGGTAGTGAATTAATTAGTACAATAATAGTGTTTATCTGAGTGTTCTATGCTATCTCTACATCTGAAGACTCCTTCATTCAAAATGAAATTACACTTAATTAAAAAATTTATGTTTACATCTGATGATCACATTTCTAATTTCTGGGTAATTTATACCATTGTTATGAAAACTGCTCAAGCTTTCGTTAAAAAAATAATGCAAATAATAAATACTCCTAGATGTGAATGATCAACTTTAACAGTTAAGTTGCATAAATATCATTATAAGCATCACATGGTAGAACTAATCTTTATGCTAAAGTAGACTTTTAAATATAATGTTATAATAATACATTTAAATAAGCATTTCATGTCTGACCTAGACTAGTAGAGACTTTAGTATCCCTAAAAAGTAGAGTTCACAGCTAACAATGAAGGTAATGTTTCTGTTTGTTTTTGATTAACATAAAAAATCTCTATTTATTGTATAAATTTAAAAATGTCAAGTCTTCTTTTGAAGTTTGCTTATTGTTAAGTTTACTGTAAATGAATGGAAAATATCATATATGTTTTTTTACCTCATAAACATGTCTTGAACTCTACTTACCAGGGTATTAAATGAAATGCTTAGGGCTATCCCATTACATTGAATTGTGAATGGTAGAATGGGACTTTCATTTCTTTAAAATAATTTGGTAATAGGCATATACTAAATAATCAACAATCACAAACATTCAAAAATAAAAATAAAACTTGCTTTCCTACCTTCCACATACATTGTAAAGGGAAAACCCTAACACAGTTACTTTCATAAAGCTTATAATTCAATATCAATCACTCTGCTTAATGAAACATTAAATTATCAACTCTTCCTATCTCATGAATGTTCCCTGTATGAAAGCATGACATCTCTGCTGAAGTGAAAACTGAAAAAGATGTACAATGTTTAGCTTAACACAGATTACATTTGTCGAAATAAATACCTATTTAGATAACTTCAACTAATGCCAATGACCAATGTCACATTCACTAAATGATGAGAAATATATTAATTTCATTTCTCAAAATAAAACAAGTCTTTTACAATAAATAGTAAATAAAATCTGAACAACAAGTTTCTGAGATTGTATTTAGTTGGTAAATCTTTGTTCTTTGTAATGCCATCTTTATTTAATTAGTACGAAGTTGGTAATCTCCATTCTGTGTGATGTAGCGTACCCATGGTAAGGCTTGGTAACCACTCTTTTCTATGATTTTTAGATATCTAACCTGTAAAATGAAAAGAATGTCAATGAAATTTTTTGCATGTTGATTTTATAAATGGTAAATGTGGATATCACAACTGTATTAAAGTGGATTTCATATTGACAGCAATTCTAAGAATTTTGCCAGTTATTTCTATCCTGCATCCACGACCAAAAGAATAGATACATGGATGTTGTGTTGTTTGACATCTAGCAATGAATTCTTCTCAAACTGGACCTAGAGGCTGACTAGAATT
The DNA here is from genome assembly GCA_002080025.1 of Modiolus philippinarum. Classification (NCBI taxonomy): domain Eukaryota; kingdom Metazoa; phylum Mollusca; class Bivalvia; order Mytilida; family Modiolidae; genus Modiolus; species Modiolus philippinarum. The sequence continues at coordinate 291,407 of MJUU01054342.1, read as the reverse complement.
TACTATGAGGTATTTGGAAAACTCATTGTTGAAGGCCTAATGCTGAGTTCAAGATGAAAAACAACAATAAAAGTGTTGTTCCATTGTTTAATTCTACCATAAATTTGTAGAGACTTTGTCTTATGTGCATATACTCAATATCCTTTAATTGTCTATTTACTACTGTTATTTTTTTCATTTGCAATGTGGAGCCTGTAAAAGATTCCCTGTGCAAGAGATGTATGCTCTCTATTTATTTCATTTATGGTGTACTTGTTCTTGAGAGATTTCTCATATGAATTCAAATTTTGGCATTTTATTTTTTTTTTGTGATTTGCCAAATGTTATTCTGACCACCAAATCTCACTATTTTATAATTTCAAGTTTTCTTGCAATTGACTTGACGAGTGCATTGTGGTAGATTATATGTTGTGATTGTATTCTTGGTATCCTTGTGTCAGGCAACCAATGACAGCAATCGTAAGAACACATTGCCATTTATTTTTCTTTGTTGATGATCCAGCATCCATGACCAAAAGAATCTAGAGAATGTGTCTGTAAGACACGGGTGCCCCGCCAATAAATTTATCAAACAGATTAACCCTAGTCAATCATTCATAACATTAGTTCCCCGTCACTGAATTGTGATGAAATCCAAAATTTAACCAAAGTCATTGAACCATAAAATGTAGGTCATGGTCACCCAATTGTTAGTGAAATGGGCAGATCTCTTTTAGCTTAATGTTACACTGACATATCATGATACTACAATACATAGTAGTTGAGAAATAGACTTAAACACAAAACTTAACCAATGTCACTGAAGCATAAAATGTAGGTCAAAGCCACCTAATTATCAATTATTTGGGTAGTACTCATCAAGGCAAATGATTTGATGAAACATCATTGTCCTATAATGTGTAGTTGTCGAGAAATGGATTTAAACGCAAAACTTAACCAAATTCACTGAAGCGTAAAATGTAGGTCAAAGCCACCTATTTGTCAATGATTTGGGTAGTACTCATCAAGGCAATTAGTTTGATGAAACATCATTGTCCTATAATGTGTAATTGTCGATAAATGGACTTAAACGCAAAACTTAACCAAAGTCACTGAAGCGTAAAATGTAGGTCAAAGCCACCTAATTGTCAATGATTTGGGTAGTACTCATCAAGGCAATTAATTTGATGAAACTTCATTGTCTTATAACATGTAGTTGTTGAGAAATGGACTTTAACACAAAACTTAACCAGAGTCACTCAACCATGAAATATAGGTCAAAGTGTCAAACTGCCTAGTGAACTATGTAGTACTATCCAAGATCTACCTACTGGTCTACTACCATTGTTCTATACCTTACAGTTTCTGAGAAATCGACTTAAACGCAAAACTTAACAGGACGTACGGACAGACAGACGGAAAGACGGACAAGGGTAACACTATATGCCCCTTCCACATTCGTGGGCGGGGCATAAAAAGATGTTTGCGAAACACTACATATGCCCCCAGATTCTACAGTAAAATATAATGAAAATACCTAATTAAACTCTCTCTGACCTCTGTGACCTTGACCTTTGACCTAAATTTTTTTGCATATTTATGTTCCTCTTGACTAGACTTGTACACTTAAAGTCTATCTTGCATAGTTCATAACTTGAATATTTCCATAAAACACCCAATTCTACCCCTTTATTATGAAACGGATGAAGCCCCTTTGAGCCTCTTGTTTACCGATATTGAAAATGGTTTTAATTGTTAAATGTATCTGTTTAAATATGCTATAAGAAACCTACTGAAAAACACTGCATCAAGATCTGAAAAAAATTTAAAAATTCATTTTTTTTCCCATTTGGCCCCTTTGGGCCTCTTGTTTCTTAAAAACTGTAAATGCTTCCTCAAGTCTTTCTGCATACTGTAGTTGCCCAATTTTATTGGCAATAACATAAAGCAAACCTGGTCTCAAAAGGATAAATAATAAGGATTCTACAGTCAAATATTGGAAAACAGCCAATTTAACCCCCTTTTAACTTCTGTGACCTTGACCTTTGACCTGACCTTAATTTATTTTATATTAATGTGCCTCTTGACTAGACCTATACACTTGCCAAGTTTGAGAAGTTTATCTTACATAATTCAAAAGTTATAGCCAAGGTTAAAGTTCCAAACAAACAGATCTAGACACACAGACAGGACAAAAACAATATGCCCCTGATCCTCGATCTGGGGGCATAAAAATACATGGCTGTAGCATTGTTCGACAACTAGCAATTTAGCTCAAACTGGTGCAAGGAGCTGTCTTGAACTTACGATGAGGTATTAGCAAAGCAATTGTTGAAGGCCTTATGGTGACTTAAAGATGAAGAACAACAATAAAGGCGTTGTTTCATTGTTAAGTTTTGTATTCTACTGGGTCTGTGTTGTTCATCTTTGTATGTGTGTGCGTCTTCAATTTTCTTTTCTGTGCTGTAGTCATGCTCTGTCTTTGTTTCTTTGTTTTCAAAGTAAGCATGGTTCTTGAATTATTCATTTTAGAGTAATGGTTCATTTCGAACTCACTTTACCATGTTCTTTATCTCATGTGCATTTACTCCATAACTTTTCATTGTTTATTCAAAAACTACATGTGTATATTCATGAAAATTCCATTTAAATCCCTTCATTTGTAGTTGTAATATCAAAGGGTACATTGAAAATACCTCTGTAAGATTGCTGTGTCAGTTTAATAATACCATCAAAATTAAATCGGTGTGATGAGAGTTTGTCAAATAATCTCTAAAAGCAGTAGCAGATTGAGTACCTCTGATACCAACCAATTTACATTTGAACATATACACCTGCCATACATGGAATACATAATGGTATACCATGTCCATACATCAATCCTTTCATGTTTTTAACATTTCAGAAAAGCTATTCAAAAAATGCCTCCTTAGCAATTAAATGAATATTTGGTTAGTTGAAGTAAGCTCCCTTCAGATTTTTTTTCCATAGCAGAGTTGAAGTACTCGGATTTTTTCTGGACATTTAGCAAATTCCACACTTCAAATTCTTATATTCATGGTTAAAACCTAAACATATTTGTTTGTGTCTGATGGTGAATAGTTAATGGTTCTATAACTTAATCACTGAGGAAAAGGATTCCATACATTTTCTTTTCAATTCATCATCATGCTGATATTGTTCAGATTAATTGACTTACATTTTTTGTTCAACTTCAATATTTCTCATTAAAATTAATGCTATTCAGTTTTCTATTAAACAAAAAGTGGAAATTTCTATTTACTTACCTGTATACCAGATACAGTAAAATATGGAATCTCAAATTTTACATGAATAGGTGGTTTCCCTTCGGTGTCCTCTCCTTCCACACTAGGGAGATTAAAGTGCGCCCTCATCAAGTACTCTTTTCCTCCCTATAATTAGTTATATGAAATGTTAAAAAATATCATCTATGTCAGATAGACGGAAAAAAAAACATTATGTCCAAAATATTTTCTCCATGAAATATCTTCATTCATTCTTTAGCGACACACTCACTTACCAAACTTTCAAATTTATGTTTTGTCTCCTTTCCTTTTCAAGATGGTGGACATGGAGTTAGTAGTCTACCTGTATAAGGTTTTAATTGTATGTTTATTATACTATAAGGAAACAGGACAGAGAAAAGGGAGTTTTGAGTACCCATAGACCAGTTTAACCCTACCACTGGCTTTTGCTAGTGCCAGTAGCAAGTCTGGCTGTCCAGAGTTCCTATAGTTGTTTACATTTGTCTTTCGTCTTCTTTTTATGTTTTTCTTGTGCAGTTCCTTGGTAGATTGTGGCATGTAACTGTGTTTTTTAGTCGTAGTAGGTGTTTCCTGTTATCCTTTTGTTTAATTTTATCAGGCTATTAAACTTGTCGATGGATTACTTATAAATATAGACTTTAAGTTGTCATTAATAAATTATAAACACAATTTTATGACTGATGAATATATTTAATAATGAAATTAGCTTTCTGACTTGGATAAACCCATCAAACTCACTTAAAGAGAGAAACCAATAGAAACAGCAGTAGCTTCAGAAAATATACATGGAACTTACAGGGAATGATTTGATCGTCCAAATGACAGAGTTGGTATCTGGCGCATATTTACAACTACCCACTGTAGTTTTAAACTTTGGTGTGTCAGCATCAGGTGGGACAGGTATAATTATCTCTACATTGTTTGCTGTAGATCTCCTTTTAAACTGACTCTTTGCCTGTAATAATTAAAATAATTATAATTTTCACCATTCATTTTACAAATCAAATTTTGACATTTATGACAATCAATTTTTTAATTTAAACTTATTTTATTTGCAAAAAAAGCAAAAGAGATTGGACACAAGTTATACAACATTAAAACTGTCCTCTCCCAGTATACAATTATATACACAAGTTCATAAAATGATGAAAAACACAAATAATAATTAAATAACAATTTAGAATATAAAAAGACAAAACTGAAAACATGGTACGAGTAAGAAGTAAAAGTAAAGGTCAGAAGAAAGGAAACTAGAAAGGAAAAGAGAAAGTTATAAATAATAATATTTACGATTTCAACAAAGAGGAAACTAATTTGACAGGAAATTTATGTAAACCGGTTTGTGTTTCTTATAAATGATTGGACAGCAGAAATTATTTCTTAATTCAATTTATTGCTTGTTTATTGTAAAATGTGTCACGGATATTTTGGATTGACAAACAAGAACTAGCAAAGCTCACAAAATATATACCCCCTGCTCCAAGCCAAAAAAAAAGATCAAATCAAAATTTTAAATAGATGGTGCACAATGGCAATGTGGACTGAACCTTCTTTGAAATTTCATTGAATTTCACCGAGTGGTCTAGGAGGAGTTGTTGCCACAAAGTGTGTACCCTAGGGCGAACCGAATAATGAACGAATGGACGGGCGGACGGAGGAACGAACAAACTGACACCATGATCACTATATACCCCTCACTAAAGCGGGGGGTATAATAAAAGGCTAGTTCGAATAAATAAAGCACTAGTATAAGCATAGTACAACTACTTCAGTGAAATATTCACAGAATTGCCTAATAAACTTTGGACACAGGATATGTCTCGCCCACCCATTGTATCGCCCTAATTTGCATATTGATCTACTGCAGCAGGAATAAAAGTAAATATAATCTTGAACTGTTTACAATTTCCTTGGAAAAAAATGATGTGATCACTCATGCATGACTAAAGAGCCAGGGCCACCATCTGGGCGTGGAATCGGTATGTAAACCCCAAAATGCAACTGCATGTCAAATATCAAGTGCCCAGGACTACTGGTATAGGCTGTACAAACTACTTGCTAAAAACTTGAAGTGATCGTTCAAGCGTGACTAAGGGGCCAGGGCCACCATCTGGGCGTGGAACCGGTATGTACTCCCCAAGACACAACTGCATGTCCAGAGGTGTTTACCCCTCATAGCTTGTATACGTATTCCAGCAGTCATGTTTCCGTGATCATCTGTATTTTGAGATTTTTTTTCGTATTTCAAATAAATGAGACAAATTAAACTATTTTTGATGTGAATAACTCCTCTACGTATGACTAAGCAATTAAAATGATGGCCTTAATGACCATACATGTATTTATCTTTATATTCTGATGACATTAACAAATTTTATCATTCATCTCGTCCAATTTATCAGCAACTTTTTTCTCTACTTCATTGGACTGATTGATTGGTCAGAGTTACATGTCTAGTGAGCAATATTTCAGCTATAGAGTTTATGAATTCAAAAAGTCATTAGTAAAAGATGAGAAATAGACAACGAGGGAAACAAGTTTTTACTGCCTCTGGGAAATTGGAAAAATGGGTAGGGGCAGGAAACTTAGCCTTCCATACAACCTCCACCGAGTCGGCCCTTGTGCGACAAATATAGAAGGGTTTCTAAACTACATGTGGCGTTGCATTTCTCCACAGTTTGCGATGAGAATTTCTGTATTATGACCCAACTATTTCTCTTTAACAGTAAAACGGGGATGAATAGGAAATATAGCCTTTCATACAACCCCTAGTGAGTATTCTCTTCTATGTGCAATATAGAAGGGGTCTATATTGCATGGAATGTGGCTTTGCTTCACAGTTTGTCTACAATGGTTCCCTGTTTAGGTTTTCTCTATGTGCAAAAATGGGTAGGGGCAGGAAATTTAACTTTCCAGAAATATGACCTGGCTACCCTGCTTAGACGAGGTTTCAACTATCCACCACTTGGGGACGTGCCCCGGAAGGATGGTTTTAACAGAGACCTACATCATTCAGTTTTGAACTTCAAAGAACATTGGTTATCTATAGGAAGCTCTTCTGTAACACTGATTGCCAAATTTCGGAAATAGATCTGATTTATTCCATGGCTTATGAATAAACTGTATATTTGCAGTGTGAATCAGTAGTGTGTATTTTCAATTGAAAATCAGTAGAAAATACAGAAAATCTGTAGTGATAAACACCTCTGCATGTCAAGACTACTAGTATAGGCTGTACAAACTGCTTTCTAAAAACTTAAAGTGATCATTCATCTATGACTAAGGGGCCAGGGCCACAATCCGGGCATGAAATCGGTATGTACTCCCCCAGACGCTACTGCATATCAAATATCAGGTCCTAGGACTACTGGTATAGGCTGTACAAACTGCTTGCTAAAAGATTAAAGTGATCATTCATGCGTGACTAAGGGGCCAGGGCCGCCATCCGGGCATAGAATCGGTATGTACTCCGCAAGACGCAACTGCATGTCAAATATCAAGAGCCTAGGACTACTGGTATTGGCTGTACAAACTGCTCGCTAAAAACTTAAAATGACCATTCATGCGTGACTAAGGGGCCAGGGCCATAATCTAAGTAGGCATTTGAGTTGTACCCATAATAATGCAACTGCACATCAAATACTATAGACCTACAACTAACATAAGCTTGTTAATTCACAATAGTTTGCAATTGTTGACGCCTCTGCCGGAAACACTATCCCTCAGTCCGCTTCCGTGAGTTTTTCGTCACGCGTGAGACAAAAACCTGTGCTGCATGAATGAGGAATAAGAGTTTGGTCACATGACAAGTATTTTGGATTATCAACATCCAGATTTGTTCTAAAATTTGTATATCTCAATTTTGAATGGAAGTTCTGTCAAAGCTTCCATGTGTCTCTCTGAAATATCTTTTGCCATATGTTCTTGGTACTGTTTATTTACCATATAGCGAGTAATTTTGACCTGTTTTTATTTTTGGTTATTTTCATGGATGGACTAAAATCATGAAATTAAAATTCCACAAAAATTTTATATATATTTATACTCCAAAATTTAGATTTAATTGTTTGCATACTTTTGCACTACAATACACAAAGTTTTTGATCCACGAAAATAACCAAAATTACAGTATGTAGATTTATTTTTCGATTTATACCTTATTTACTACAGTGTATGCACAATGTACAAAATTTATATTTATATCACTTAATACAGTAAAACATACATTGTATTTCATAAAATATACACTGTTTTAATTAAAACATACACTGTATTTCATAAAATATACAATGCATTTCATCAAGTTTACACTGTATTAATTTAAAGATACACTGTATAAAATTAATTACACTTTGTACTAATGAAACTACACACAATATCATCATATGTGGATACAATAACAAGAGTTCCTTTAAGTGATATTGTAAACACTTTCTTGACAATTGTTACCATACTATGTATACTGAATTTCCATGGAGTGAAAAATACACAACAAAAATATTATCTTTGCATGAATATTTATGAACTGAAGTTTCCCACTCATTTACAAATTTAAGAAAAACTTCAAAATTTTACAAAATTTTGCTTTTTATTTATTCAAATTAAAATGTCTTTTTTTTTTTTCATTTTTGTCTCTTTTAATGGAATATTACCTTTATCATATATTCTACTCTACTGTGAGCATGTCTCTCTATAACAGACTCGACCCATATCAAAGGTTTTACCTGGAAGTAAATAAATCAGATACTGAATATAGCAGGCATCTTTTAATATAGAGTCATCTATATCAACAGGTTTGAACGGAGTCATTAGATTTTGTTTGATAATTGAATTGAGCAACAATTAAAATAAACATAGTCATTTTACTAAATTCTTAATTTAAAATTCTTTTCATGAAATTCAAAGCTCTAATATATGTATATCAGTAGACATGAACAAACTGTTATCTTAAGTAAACTCACATGTGTATTCAGTCTGTATGACATCAATTCAAACTCTCCATCAGGGGGTACGAAAGAAATGGTTCTATCATTCTCAAACCTTGACAATCTGACACACTGATGGAATTTTACATCTTCTAATTCTACAGATTTACTTTTACCTCCTGTAAAACGGAAAACAGATATTTTCATAAAAGTCAAATTCAGTAAACCAATTAACTTTAGTTAATTTTGGCTACTGTCATTGTAAAACATAGAAAGCAGCCACAGCCTGCTAAGCTCACCTCGTTGCGCAGTATTGTCACATGTTGCACATGTCAGTAAACAGGAATGGACTATAATCATTCTTTATAACAGATTCAGTCATGCATAAATTGTAGTTTACAGACTGCATCTGAAGCATGCATTGTTGTTGTCATCCCAAATTGCATCATAAATACCAATATGGTTGCTAAGGGACATGTCATTAAGCGGGATTGAACTTTGTAGGTCAGAGACATTATCCGAAGCATGCATTGTTGTTGTCATCCCAAAATGCATCATACATACCAATATGGTTGATGTGGGACATGTCAGTAAGGGGGAATGGACTTTAACCATTCTACCCAACCAACTCGCTCATGCGTAAAATGTAGGTCAGAGACAGCATCTGAAGCATGCATTGTTGTTGTCATCCCAAAATGCATCAGGCATACCAGTATGGTTGATGTGGGCCATGTCAGTAAGCGGGAATGGACTTTAACCATTCTACCTAACCAAGAATGCATAAAATGTAGGTCAGAGACAGCATTCGAAGCATGCATTGTTGCTGTCATCCCAAAGTGCATCATACATACCAATATCGTTGATGTGGGCCATGTCTGTAAGCAGGAATGGACTTTAACCTTACCAAGTTGCTCATGCGTAAAATGTAGGTCAGAGACAGCATCCGAAGGATGCATTGCTGTTGTCATCCAACAGTGCACCATACCAATATGGTTGATGTGGGCAATGTCAATAAGTGGGAATGGACTTTAACCATTCTACCTAACCAAGCCACTCATGCGTAAAATGTAAGTCAGAGACAGCATCCGAAGACGGCATTGTTGTTGCCATCCCAAAATGCATCATACATATCAATATGATTGATGTGGGCCATGTCAGTAAGCGGGAATGGACTTTAACCATTCTACCTAACCAATTCGCTCATGCGTAAAATGTAGGTCAGAGACAGCATCTGAAGCATGCATTCCAGTCATAATCCCAAAATGCATCAGGCATACCAATATGGTTGATGTGGGGCATGTCAGTAAGCAGGAATGGACCTTAACCATTCTACCTAACCAAGTCACTCATACGTAAAATGTCGGTCAGAGACAGCATCCGTAGCATGCATTGTTGTTGTCATCCCAAAGTGCATCATACATACCAATATGGTTGATGTGGGCCATGTCAGTAAGCAGGAATGGACTTTGAACCATTCTACCTAACCAAGTCGCTCATGCGTAAAATGTAGGTCAGAGACAGCATCAGAAGCATGCATTGTTGTTGCCTTCCCAAAATGCATCATACATATCAATATGGTTGATGTGGGCCATATCAGTAAGCAGGAATGGACTTTAACCATTCCACTTAACCAAGTATCTCATGCGTAAAATGTAGGTCAGAGAGAGCATCCGAAGCATGCATTCCAGTCGTCATCCCAAAATGCATCAGGCATACCAATATGGTTGACGAGGGGCATGTCAGTAGGCAGGAATGGACCTTAACCATTCTTCCTAAAAGGACGCGGACGCTAGGGGTATCACATAAGCCCCCCTCACTTCCTGAGGAGAGCTAAAAAGTAGACACTCCAGCATAATATGAATTTGCTACTGAAATTTTCAATTATTCCATATCTATCACTGAAAAGCAATTTTTCTGATAAAATAATTAAAAGATTCCATAAACCAAAGTTATCCTAGTATAGTGAAAGACCAACTACAGATATGAAACTAGAGGCTCAGAGACTGAGTTTGTATCACTCACCTGACAAAATGCTTCTATGCCATGCATGACCAAAATAATGTTTTTTACCAATGGGGCCTAATGTTAAGCTATGTCCTCCATTGGCACCCATGTTTTTTGTCTGATCCTATTGAAATGAGTACTCTTTGCAAAAGACCTTCTTTAAATCATTCCAATACAGTTTACTTAAATTTGCTTGAATAGTTTCAGAGAAGATGATAAAAAGGATGATTTTCTCAATGTTCCAATGTTAGATTATGTTCCATGCTGGCCACGTTTTTTGTCGGATAGAAATGAAATGAGCAATTCTTGTAAAGCACTTCCGTACATCATTCCTGTAAAGTTTGGTTAAATTTGAAACAGTGGTTTCACAGGAGAAGATGAAAATGTGATTTTCCAACAGGGTCCAATTTTAAACTGGTTTCACTCTGGTGGCCATATTTTTTGTCCTATCGGAACTTAATCTTTGTAAAGGGCTTTTAGTACATCCTTCCTGTAAAGTTTGGTTGAATTTTTTTCAGTAGTTTCAGAAGAGAAGATGAAAATGTGATTTTCCTAAAGGGTCAAATGTTTAACCTCGTTCCGTACTGGCGGTTATGTTTTTTATTGGATCGAAATGAGATGAGCAATCCTTGTAAAGGACTTAAAGTATGCTTCATTCTTTTGAAGTCTGCTTAATTTTGATACAGTGGTTTCAGAAGAGAAATTGAAAATGTTATTTTTCCATGGCATACGGTCCAATGTTCAACCTAAGTTTCAAGCTGGTGGCCATGTTTTTTGTCAGATCGGAATGAAATGAGCAATCTTTGTAAAGGACCTTGAGTACATCATTTCTGTAAAGTGAGTTGAATTTGCATATTAAAATGCCATTTCAGAGCAAAAGATGAAAATATGTTTTTCCCCTACGGGGTTCAATGTTAAACTATGTTCTGTGCTGGTGGCAATGTTTTTTATCGGATTGGAACGAAATGAACAATCTTTGTAAAGGACCTTCCATACATCTTCCTGTAAAGTTTGTTTGAATTTGCTTCTGTGGTTTCAGAGAAGATTGAAATGTGATTTTTCCCATAAGGTCCAATGTTAAAACTAAGTTTCGCGCTGACGGCCATGTTTTTTGTCGGATTGGAACGAAATGAGCAATCTTTGACCCTTTGGGTCAGGTGAGCTAAAAAAGAAATCAAACTTTAACAACTTTCTCCTATGAGTTGGTAGTTCTGTTTTTTTGTTTGTTGGTTTTTTTTGTTTTTTGTTTTTTTTACAAATTATTCCTTAATGTATACAATGTACTTACTCCCTGTGCTTTCAAATAAGACTTTATCATTGAGACCAAGTCTTAATTCTGGCATACCAGATAAATATACCCTCATCTTAATGGCTCCTACAATCTCACTTCTTAATACATTGCCATTAGCACTAACCTATATAATAGAGACAAATATATTAATGTCATTTTTTGTTTTTCAAGTTTTCTCATTTTTATTATTTTTGAAGAATTTCAGACCTCCTATATATGGGAGAAAAAAAATATAACAAGCAACAGAGAGTTAATGACTGCAACAAAAATCAAACTGTAAAATTAGATTAAATCTCAGTTAAATAAATGTAAAGATTCATGGCAGTTTACCTTGTGTCTTATCCATTTGTTTATGTTTGTTTCTGATTTATAATATGTTTAAATATGTTACCAAAGTTATTTTAAAAATACATTGCGACAAAAAATCAGTATTTTAGGACACACTATGTGTGATAATATTTTCACTGGAAATACATCTTAACAATCAATCATCAAAACTGAAACAAAAATTTTTCCACTATTTACTGTTCAGCTGGTTGAACATCCAAGGCATTCACAAAAAGGACCAATGCAAAGTGAGTTTTTGTCTGAGGACATAATACAGCCATTTTTGTGTGTTTTTTTTTAAATTATTTATTTCAAGGTACCGGTTCTAGTAATCAGTTGTGTGAAATAAAAATTCAATTAATCAACACATGCCTCACCTTTATTTAATATAAGGAATGAATGAGAAAACCNTATACATACATAATTTCCTAAAAATCAGTGTTTAATCCTTATAATTCCAATTTTGTATGTTGAAAATTGCGTTATCCGTGTTAACGACGTCTTTATTTGCTGCACTATATTTTTGCGGAGCGGATTAATGGGCGAACGGAAATATCGAAAAATATTTCCGTTTGCTATTCATGACGTTGACCAATGAAAATGGACGTTACAATTACATTTGGAATTATTTGGATATCAATATCATCAGTTTATAATATCATAGATACAACTGAATTCAGCAAAAACTAGATTCTTCCCTATATACAAATAAAATAAAGAAAACACTTTGTGCCTAAATAAATATAATCATTTTGAAGCTACCGCTAACACTGACTCTTCCATCTTTACACAGAACTTACCAATAAATTAACAGATTCTATAACATCAAGGAAAACTTCATTCTTTCTATATTTAATTTTCTCTGACCTCCATGATACAGCATTAGTTACAGCCATTGGTGGGCGTGGAGCCACTTCCAGTTTGTGACCATCTTGAGTAATATATCTGCAATAATTAGAAAATTTAATTACTTCAACATTGAGCATTGGTGTTTGAAGTGAGGTATAACTACATGTATATGAGAGTAAAAACAAAATCACCAAGAGAATTTTCAAGAGCCAAAATCCAAACAGCAAATAGACAAAGCAGGTGAAAAACCATCTGAAAAATTGTCAACCACAATGGTCCTGACTTGATACAGAAGGGAAAGTAGCCTGGTGCAAATTTATTGTGCATTTACTGGACAGTTTCCTTAAGAATTATTGCAAGTAGCTTCGACCAAGCATTTTTTAGCACTATGCCTAAAATAAAGGTATATCCTAAAGAATAAATAAAATATGATTTACTTCTTTTGTTTGTAATGTTTTGATACACAAGTACAGTAATATGTAGGGTAAAGTAGGAAAATTGGGGAATATATGGAGTTGGGGCCTAAAAAAAACACCTGTGTTTCTGGTAACATACTCTTCAAAATTAGGGTCGGTAGGTAGGCAATTTTTTTAAAAATTAAACTTTTTACATAGACATATAGAGAGCAACTTCTGGACTTTAACAGTGCTTCTTTAAAAATTGCCCAAAAAACTTTAGGGTAGGCATTTTTAGCCCCAAAAAACTAGGGTCGGTCGGGTAACTGGAAACACAGATTTTTTTTTATTCTGCCTGAGTAGAATGTAACATGGCATGAGTGTGTGAGCAAAACTGACTTTTTATAAGTGGACAATCAAAACAATATACTGCCAGAACCCTTTTATTGTATATCAAATAATTGTCTTTCTAGGAGGTCTGTACTTTGTTAATCATATTTGCAATAATGGAATATATGTACTGGAACATGCATGCACCTAACACTTTATACAATTATTCTCCTATTTTAGTTAGTAAAGTATATATCAAACTGTTTAACTTCAGATATCGATTTCAGCCATAGATCCTTATCTGAAAAAAGAAACGTCAGCAGCCAAATTTTCTCTATTTCTTATTAATACATTTGTAAAAGTAAATCAAAGTCCCAAAGGGACTGGTGGATTAGTGTCTATGATGGCAATGATAAGTATCTAATCTATTAAATTTCATGTACACTGTCCATGTATGATATGAATAATTGCCTGTCTATGTCGTGCATAATTACTCATTTTCACTACAGGTCTAATTATAATGATGATATCAAAACCAAGAAAGGTACAAAAACCATGTTGTGCTCATCAAGAAAATTAACATGCCTTTCTGACAGTCAGCAATTATTTACTGGTGGCCATCTTCATTTGATCACCCCAGCCAATCAATGGCAATCAAACCATTAGAGACAAATATTCAAAGAATTTTGATTTTATACCAGAAACCTATTACATATTATGGGTTCCCTGCTGTACACTCAACATAGACTAAACAATGA
>MJUU01054342.1:262232-276738 GCA_002080025.1 Modiolus philippinarum | reverse complement strand
GTTGCAAAATATCGTCTGATTCGGAATATGCACCTTAACAACTGTTTCCAGTTAATAATTTGTATTTACCGATGTACGACTTCTTCAGTATTTTGTTTTGAGTATACCGAACGCGGACCTCGGAGAAGACACTGCAAAATGACAATCGCAACAAGTATAATGGAACAGCCAACGTAGAACAGCCGTACTTTTCCATTAACTAGAAATGTAAACAAACATTACGTCTTCCGTAAATTGTAAATAATGGACTGTTGTTCTCGACGGCTAATGAATTTGATTTTATATATCCATTGCGTTGTTCTTTTATGATTTATTTCAAAACAGCCACATCGTTTCATTGACGTTCAGGGAAGTACGTTTACGCCATTTATATACAAATATAAATAAAGGCATCGGTCTTCCATATTCATACATCTACACACAAAATTTTATGAATGGGAAATTCATTCTGTGATTAATTAACGGGCACCATTTAAGTGTTGAAAAGTTCGGGCAATCAAATTAATGTTCAATGAAAATAGACTATTGAGTGTCAGAGTTTTTTATGAGATCAGAAAGATGTGTACGAGGTTTCCTGAAAAGGATTCTTTTAGCATGGGTATGATCACTAATGTTTGATTGCGTGAGGTTGGTCACCTGGGTGGTAACATAGGATAGAATTCTATCCTTTGGATAGACACCAATCCAAAAATGTTGTATGTTTTGAAGAAAATCACCGAAAATGTGGAAAAATTGAAAATAATTTTTTTTCAGGGCTAAAAATTTTGCTGTGAAGGAATGAGAATCTAGGATTTTTCTGATTATGATTTAAAAAAAAAATATAATTTGAGTTTAAAATTGACAGAAAGACCTACAGAACTGGTACGACAGCTTCAATTTAAGGAGGATTTTCTGTGTGGATATAAACAACAGTCAAATAATCTATTTTTAAAAATTATGATATGAAAAGTTGTAATGCAAGTCATGGGAAAATATTTAAATGTGAATGTAAACCCAACAACTAAAACCAATTTCTAGAATGTACATACTCTTGTAAAATTTTACTGTCTGTTGTCTGTGGGAATCCAAAGTCCATCACCTCATCTAAAAGTTCATAAATTAGGACAAAGTTATCTCTAATACTCTCTTCCTCTATCTCCTTGAAATACTCTATCATGATCTGAAATCATACAATATTCACAATGAATGACTTTACAATTAGAAAATTTTAAAGTTTATAAGGTCTTCACAAAATAAATATACTATAAAAGAGATTGATGAATAAACAAGAATGTGTCTAATGGATACAACGCCCCACCTTGCAAAGCTATATTTTGTGATCAGTCTGTAAAGCATGAAGTTGGTTACAATTATAATCAATGAAACACAAAGTTGGTTGCAGGGGTTAATATTTTCATAATTATCCCCCGTTTAGTGAAAGCGGGGGGATTATGTAATGCAGTCCGTCCGTATGTACGTACGTATGTATGTACGTGCGTTTGTAATGCTCCCTGATAGCTCTGTATCTATACGAGATACAAATTTGAAACTCGGCACCATACTAGAGAATGATCAGAAGTAGCGCACTGTGGATTTGGAATTTAGGTCAAACGCCCTAGGGGCAAATTATGGGCGAAAACGAATTTTCGCGATATCCAATAATTGAAGAAATTTCCGAGGCCATTTGGGCTAGAAAGTTGAAACTTGGATAAGGACTCACATATTATGTTGCAACTTCACAGAGGGTGTCGGAACTTTGGTCAGAATTTTCGTATGACCCCTCAGGGCTTGGCCTCTAGGGGCTCCAAAAAATGAAAAAATTGATTCCGCTGGAACTCCTCTTATACCTTAAATCGCAGAAACCTTGAAATAAGGGTATAAGTAACACTATAAAAGTTGTCTGTGCCGAAGGTTTTGGAATTTTGAAATTTGCCCTAAGGGCGGAAAAATGAGCAAAAATGTATTTCGAGATATCCAGTAATAAGTGAAATCTTCTGAAGTTATCATGTTTGGAAGCTGAAACTTTGTATGCAAGTTCGATTATAAGCATCTCATTTACTGATGATAGCGGACTTTTGGTATGACTCCTGGGGGCATGCCCTTAAGGGGCCAAAAAATGTTAAACAATTAGTACTCATCAGAACGGCTGGAACTCTATGTATAATTTCGATTTTGTGGTTTATATTTTCATGAGGAATTATTGGAATTGCTCTTTGAATACGTTCCAAGCTTTTGGAATTTAGACCCTGGTGCCAAATTTGGTAAATTTCCTGAAAATGTCAAAGACTAATAATTTTTGAAACTTCAACATGAAGTTTTATAATTAAGCAATATTTTAATGTCATCAGCTAGTATGAACACTAGGATTTCAAAAATATGATTCTAATTTTGGTAAATTTCCTGAAACTCTCAAAGACCCATTATTTTTGGGAATTTTACCTAGCAACCAATCTTTTTTGATGCCTTTTAGATTTAATAATCATTTTCAATGGTCAGATTGCAAAAAAACTTTTATTCTAATTTTGGTAAAGTTCCTGAAAATCTCAAAGACCAATTACTTTTGGAATTTTACCTAGCAACCATATCTTTTTTGATGCCTTATAGTTTCAATGATGATTTTCAATAGTCAGATTGCAAAAATCTTTGATTCTTATTGTGGTAAATTTCATGAAACTCTCAAAGACCCATTATTTTTTGGAATTCTACCTAGCAACTATATCTTTTTCAATTATTTAGAGTTATAATGATGAATTTCAACTGAAAGGTTGAAAGAATCTTTGATTCTAATTTTGGTAAATTTCCTGAAACTCTCAAAGACCCATTATTTTGGGGAATTTTACCTAGCAACCATAACTTTTTGGTGTTATACAGTTAAGATGATTAATTTAGTTTCAAAAACACTTGTCTTTTTTTACAAGGAGAGGGGGTCCAAAAAGGGGTAGCGGGGGGATCGCAATCTTTGATTGACTGTTTTTCATTTTTATTAAATTTATCCTTACAATGTGTATTTATATAAAGTCTAATGATAATAGCATACATCATTCACATAAAAGAAAACTTAACCTGTGGGTAAACCTCATACTATCCCCTTTTTCATGATCAATGAAGCATGGACTTGGTAGGTTAAAGTGCTGTTTTGTTTCTTTGAAGGATGTATGCTATTATCATGAAACTTTATTTAAATACACATTAGGGTATAAACAAGTTATTGAGAAATGGACTTAAGCAGAAAAACTTAACGTGGCCACTAGACCGTGAAATTGAGGTAAAGGTCACATAACGTTTTGTCCGTCAGGTAGCACTTGATTAGTACTACCACTGGACCAAATATGAGGTTCCTACATCAAAGGGTTTTCAAAATATTCTACATTTAGTAAAAGTTAACGCCGTCGCCGTTGTCATACTTTGCACGTATATGTCTCGCTTTCGCAACTTTCGTCGCGGGCGAGACAAAAAATAGTGACCACTGATAGATACTGAAAAACCAAACATGATTATTAGACCGTGAAAATGAGGTCAAGGGCTAGAGCCAAACAGCAGGCTGTCATGTTCCATTTAAGACAAACTCAAATACCAAATATTATTGACCTTACATTAACCCTTTCCTTCCTGAGACTTGGCTGAAAAGTCAATTTTTGACCATTCTGAATTGATCTAGAAAATCAAAATGTTCTAGTTTCTTTGAAATTCAACCCAGAAGGTTCATACTTGGTGAAGGTACACACTGGTCTAATGTCTTCAGAAAAATGCTTTCACAACCTGGTTCCATGTTGCCATGGAGACAACAGGGGGCCTCAAAGGGACCAAAAAATACATTTTTTGACAATTTTTGCCCTCCAAATTCAGGTTTCAAAATTTTTTAAAAATCTGCAGTGCATACTATAGCCAGAAACTCACCAAAATCCAAAAATTCACCTTATGAGCTATAGGCTAGGCTATCTAGCGAGGATGTATGGCCCAAAACACTTGCTTTCCGGCGAGGGGGCTTATGCCCCCTTCGAACCCCCAAGACAGAGGGGGCACATTCCCCCTCTGGAACCCCCTGACATATCTTTTTGGTCCCCAGCCGCGCACGAAAAATACTCATTTTTTTTGCTTAAGTTATATTTTGTTCAATTAGCCCATATCCTCATCATAGAGCCTTATACAGCACCCATCTATAGCCCTGAAAAGGGGGGACCTAAAGGCGTCCAAAGGCGTCTATATAAAGGAAAGGGTTAAAAGATACTGGGAAACTTAACATGATCACTGGACCATGAAAATGAGGTCACAGACAAAAACCATATAGCAGACTGTCATGCACTACCCCAGACCAACCTCTATACCAAATATAATTGACCTACCACTACTAGTTTCTGAGAAAATGACCTAATCACTAAAACTTAACATGCTCACTAGACCGTGAAATTGAGGTCAAGGACAAAAGCCATATGACAGACTGTCATGTACTATCTAAGATCAATCTACATACCAAATATCATTGACCTACCACTTATAGTTACTGAGAAACTAAACTAAGCACAAAAACTTTACAAGTTCACTGGACCATGAAATTGAGGTCACAGACAAAAACCATATAGCAGACTGTCATGTACTACTCAAGACCAACCTATATACCAAATATCATTGACCTACCACTTATAGTTACTGAGAAAATGACCTAATCACAAAAACTTAACATGCTCACTAGACCGTGAAATTGAGGTCAAGGCTAAAGCCATATGACAGACTGTCATGTACTACCTAAGAGCAACCTATATACCAAATATCATTGACCTACCACCTATAGTTACTGAGAAACTAAACTAAGTACAAAAACTTAACATGTTCATTGGACCGTGAAATTGAGGTCACAGATAAAAACCATATAGCAGACTGTCATGTACTACTCAAGACCAACCTATATACCAAATATCATTGACCTACCACTTATAGTTACTGAGAAAATGACCTAATCAAAAAAACTTAACATGAAAGTTTACGCCGCCGCCGCCGTCATACTTTGTACGCATATGTCTCCCTTTCCGCGCCTTTCGTCGCGGGCGAGACAAAAAAGAAGGGAAACGGGGAACTTGTCAAAGAGACAACGACCCAAAGGGGAGTGATAACAACTCAAAGCAACCATAAGATCTTCAGTGAACGGTGAGAAAACCCCACACCTAACGGCAGGTCGGAGTCGGCCCCTCAATAAAGAGTAATCAAGTTCAGCAAAATAAACATCATCCTAGACTCCTATAGACATAAAGTAAACTAACTAGAAAAAAGACAAGACACACAAAGGATTAATAAATTTCCTGACTTAGGACAGGCGCAAACCTGCTGTTGCGGGTTTAAACTAGTTTTATTGGGCCCAAACCTTCCCCCTATAGCCAATGTGATAAATCCAAAAAAAAGAAAAAAAAAATTCCCCTATAAGGCCACATCAAATTAATTAATAGATTCTCATCCCCATCCACCCCATTTTTTTCTAAGCTTATTTTTTTTTTATTTTCAATTATTCAGAAATTTTCTTTAAATTCCTATCAATTTTAGTGAAAATCAGTATAAAATATAAAATAAAACCCTCCCACCCGCCCCAGATTTTTTGTTACAGGTGGATGAGAATCTACAAATTAACTTGATAGGGCCTAAGTTAAGTGTCATTCAAAACAGGACTGAACATCTTACAAAGACCTGATGTCAATAGGAATCCTAAGTTACTATTGTAAATATCACAAACTAAATATCTTGACATTAAGGATACAACTGACACTCAATCAAAGTATTGTATTGTGAGTTTTTTTTCAAGCATTCTATTTTAAAATGTTCCTCTTACAGAGAAAATACCAATTTGTAAGCTTATTTTGAAATTGGTATTTTAAGTCTTATGTGTATACACTGTACATGCTATATTTTTATACCAATATGCATATTTTTGTACAAACCTGAACTAGTTTGTGAAGGAAAGAGAAGACTAGAGCTATATTACAATTCTTCATAGTTGTTGCCACTAGGTAGAGGTTGTTGTACTTTATGTACACAAAAGTAACATTGCCATGTTGAATGATTGGAGATGTGTTGCCTTCTTCTTCTCTATCCATGGCTAACGACATAAACTTGTCGATACATGACATGTCAATATCGCCTCTGTAGTTACGACATATCAGTACCTGTTAAAATAAATAATACCATGCTTGCTATTGCTAACTAAGGCATATTAATGATGGTGTTAAAAGAAAGTTGATAGGAAAACTTACAAAACATTGAAAACTTAAAAACCGTTGGAGGGTATACCATAATATGTCTGTCTTTCCAAGGGTGTATAAAAATGAAGACTTGATCAGAATGTACTAGTTCATTGTATATACATTAACATATCTTGATAATCTGACTTTAAGGGGAACCATGTTCTACTTTAATATATGACAAGCATAAACCACATGAAAGTGGCTTACTTTCACATCAATATATACTACTTGTGTCTATTTCAAGATTAATGTTTGAATATGAAAGAATTGATGGAACATGTAGAAAACTCACCTTCCCCTTTACATCCAGTATATACACTGCTGAGGCAGACATTGTTTACTTTACAAAATCTGAAATATAAAATCAAAACTTCAATAAAATTCTTAAAAAACATCCATAACAACCTCTAGTGACTGCATATACATGTGCAGGAACAATCCCATTTTACTGCTTTTTACATTTTTCACACTCCTAGGATAACTCAGATTTTCCTAAAAGTGACATATGAATGACTAGCCACAGTAGTCAAGCTTTCAGCTTGAGGATTTGGCTAGTTTATTCCTGGAAAATTGATAGATACATGTATATATGTTCACAATGCAACATTCAACAATTATATGACAAGAGTCTGTATTATAGTAAAGATATGAAAGCTCCATGATAAAATATAAAATTAAAACAATACAGACCATATGAAGCAAACATAAACTGTACAAAAAAATTCTTCTTCATAAAAAGCTGAAGATTGTAATGCCAAACTATTGTTCAGCAAGATGTCACAGATGTTAAAGGTGACAGTTGAGACAGGTGTTAATAAATGCACCAATTAAGAAAACTGTTTTAATAAATTTACAAGATAAATTCATATTCCCAGTGTGCGAAATTAGCCATAGACCTGTAGACAATGTCTATCAAAATTGACCTGGGGGTATCTTGTCATTATATTCCATAGACCGAATGTCTATGACAAATTTGTTCTTTAAGAAAATAATATAATGACTTGGTCTTTGACATTTGGTCTGAGGTCTATGGAGGTTTACATTCTGGTGGACCTATTGTATATGATACCTTACATTTTAGTTTCAAACACTGTCATGGCTGTATAATTCCCAAAATTTTCAAAGTTATCTATGATAGGTTAAGACAATAATATGCTTAATTTCAAAATAAATCAATGGGCCCTTTATAAAGGAGCTTGATCTACATCTGTACTTATATTAGCTATACCTATTTTTAGCTTCATATTAAACAGAGACATATATATGTATACAGTAAGTAATAGGAAAACCTTAGTTCATCCTATATAAAAATCAGTAAAAAATTTCATATAACTCTACAAAGTTTGTTTAATTGAGTTGGAAAGTCCGGCAATTTGAATCAAAATTGAATCCAAATGTCAACAAAAAATGTTCTTTTAAGATCAGTGACAGTGTTCTCCCCAGGATTTTGTGATGGAGTAGGGGCAAATTTCCCAGCGATGCCACGTGGAAGGATATTGTATGAAATGTTTTTTCATTGGCATCATTTTAATGACAGTCTCAAGTATATTAACTCCAGTCTTGTTGTTTCTTCTGCCATTTTTATTTTGATATATCTTTTTATCATGCTTTTGTTATTGGAATGCAGAATTTCAATTGGTTTTTCATTCATTGTACGTATACCTTTACAAATCTAGAGCAAACAAAGGAAACCCACCTGCATTGCATGGTGCAAATGCTTGAGGATATACAAATGTATGTAACATATCAACTAAATGACCCTCCCCTTTTAGTGTACAATCAAAAACGAGTTTCTCCTAATTCTATTCTAAAGAAAGGTCATATCTGCAGCTAAGACTCAATGGGAAAGGTTTTTCAGTAAATTTAGCTCTCAAATTATTTAGTTTATTAAAGTTCTATCTTGTGTATTATACTGTACATATACCGTCAACATAGAAAATTTAAGAATCTCTGATTTTGTAGCTGGATGAAAACATCTCACATGTATTCATTAAACTTAACGAGCGAGATAAAAAAGTAAACATCATGACATGAAAATTTATTACCACGTGGAACGCCTAGGCAGTGAATTAAAGATTCATTATCCCCCCGCTTAGCGAAAGTGGGGGGATTATGTAATGCAGTCCGTCTGTATGTACGTACGTACCTATGTGTGTAGTGCTCCCCGATAGCTCTGGAACTATAAGAGGTAGAAATTTGAAACTTGGCACCATACTAGAGTATGATCTGCACTAGCGCACTAGGGGTCCAGAGTTTCTGTCAAACGCCCTAGGGGCAAATTATGGGTGAAAACGAATTTTCACGATATCCAATAATCAAAGAAATCTCCAAGGCTATTTGGGCTAGAAAGTTGAAACCCGGGATTCGACTCACATATAATGTAGCAACTTCACAGAGGGCGTCGGAATTTTCGTATGACCCCTCAGGGTATGGCCTCTAGGGGGTCCAAAAAATGAAGAAAAAAAAACCATTCAGCTAGAACTCCTCTTAAACCTTAAGTTGCAGATACCTTGTTTTAAGGGTATAAGTAACACTGTAAATGTTGTCTGTGCCGAAGGTTTCGGAATTTTGAAATTTGCCCTCAAGATGGAATAATGAGCGAAATTGTATTTCGAGTTATCCAGTAATATGTGAAATCTTCTGAAGTAATTATGTTTGGAAGCTGAATCTTTCTATATGAGTTCCATTATCAATTTGCTAATGATAGCGGACATTTGGTATGACCCCTGGCGGCATGCCCTTAAGGGACGAAAAAACTTAAAACAATAAGTACTCAGCATATGGTTGGAACTTTATGTATAATGTTCATTTTGTGGTTTACATTTTCATGGGGAATTACTTGAATTGCTTTTAGAATCCAAGATTTGGCATCGGTGCCAAATTTGGTAAATTTCCTGAAAATGTCAAAGACCAATAATTTTTGAAATTCTAACATGAAATCATATAATTAAGCAAATCTTTAATGTCACAAGCTAGTATGAACACTTAAACTTCAAAAATATGATTCTAATATTGGTAAATTTCCTGAAACTCACAAAGACCCATTACTTTTTGGAATTTTACCTGGCAACTATTTCTTTTTTGGTGCCCTATTTTATCAGTGATCATTTTCAATAGTCAGATTGCCAAAACTTTGATTCTAATTTTGGTAAATTTCCTGAAAGTCTTAAAGACCTATTATTTTTTGGAATTCTACATAGCAACCATATCTTTTTCAATTCCAAACAGTAATGATGCAGGGTTCGTGCTGGGCTTCGCCAATGTCCCAATTTGCGATTTTATTTTCATTCTGGCGACAAAAAATCGTTCCTGGTGGTTTTTTTGGCGACAACGTTTTTCAAATCAACTTGCCGGTATTTTCCAATTTTTACCCTTTTTAGTTGAAACCTTTCATGATTAATCATAGGTAATAATTTAATGTCAATTCATAGCCTCTGGCAATAATATTGCAGTCCATTGATTATTTCCGGTCATCTGTTGATTGCATTACCTGTTTATTTACCTGTGCACATGCCAAAATGACTTGTAACAGATACAAGCCCAATCAAAGGAATCAAAGGAATTGAAAGAGTATTATTATACACTAAAATTTTATACTTTTCATTTTTTTTTTGTTTAATATCACTTCTTATTTTCATAAATGTTCACGAAAACAAATGGGTTAGATTATGCAATTATGAAGTTGAGTTACTTCCCGTTTTCCATGTTGTGAAAACGAAATTAAAGAGGCTTTGAGTGTTACTTTTTACTAAAAATTGCATATCAAGTCTTATAAAAAAAAATTGAACTAATTTTAAGGAATAATATTAAAGTCCAACAAACTTTATCCAAATAATTGCAAATTCAATTTTTGTTTAATACTTTTACTGACCTATTGAAAGATAAACTATTTATTTGAAACTTGAAAATCAGATATTAATTTTAAAAACTTTAACCATTTCTCCCTCATACTGGGAGATCTTAGTGCCATGAAATTCTATGAAATGTCCAAAATGACATTGCAGTGGAAGATATTCCTCAAACCAAATCAACAAAGCATAAAAATGATGAAGAAAAATAAGAATTGTAAACAATTCCTTATTGTAAGGGGAATCAAAACATCTGTCTGCAGATGAAACATTAACGACTTTGAAGGACATAACTATGAAATATTTGAAAATAGTACCCGCAAAAGGCAGCAAACAAGGAATGTTAAGCATACGATTCAAACCAAAACAGCGAGCATGTAAATGATAAAAGAATTTGTGCCATCAAAACTAAAGAATACAAAATAGAACTATTCTTTTAGTGTGGAAGAAAAAACACAAAAGCTTATCGTCCAACCTAGAAAACCAATTGGATGCTTCCTAACTGGCGACAAATTTTTGTAATTGGCGACAAAAAATACAAGTTGGCGATTTTTCTGGCGACAGATATTCAGAAGCCAGAGCCATCCCTGATGATGATCATTTTCAATAGTCAGATTGCAAAAGACTTTGATTCTTATTTTGGTAAATTTCCTGAAAGTCTTAAAGACCTGTTATTTTTTGGAATTCTACCTAGCAACCATATATTTTTCCATTCCTAACAGTAATTATGATCATTTTCAAAAGTTAGATTGCAAAAAACTTTGATTCTAATTTTGGTAAATTTCCTGACCCTCAAAGACCTGTTATTTTTTTTGGAATTCTACCTAGCAACCATATCTTTTTCAATTCCTTACAGTAATGATGATCATTTTCAATAGTCAGATATCAAAAAAATTTGATTCTTAGTTTTGTAAATTTCCTGAAAATCTTAAAGACCTGTTATTTTTTTGGAATTCTACCTAGCAACTATATCTTTTTCAATTCTTAACAATAATGCTGATCATTTCCAATAGTCAGATTGCAAAAAAAATTGATTCTTAGTTTGGTAAATTTCCTGAAACTCTCAAAGACCTGTTATTTTTTGGAATTCTAACCTAGCAACCATATCTTTTTCCATTCTTAACAGTTATGATGATCATTTTCAAATGCCAGATTGCAAAAAACTTTGATTCTAATTTTGGTAAATTTCCTAAAACTCTCAAACACCTGTTATTTTTTGGTATTCTACCTCGCAACCATACATTTTTCAATTCCTCATATTATGAATCATTGCTTTCAATAGAAACACTGCTAAAATCTTCTGCTCTTGTTCGAGTAAATTTCCTGAAATCCTCAAATACCAGTATTTTTGGATATTCAACCTAGAAACCATACCTTTTTCAATTCCTTACAGTAACAGTGATTGTTTTCAATAATAAGACTGCAAAACTCTTTAATTTTAAATTAAATTTATATTGATGATTCCTATATATACATTTTCAAAACCAAACTTTAGCATGGGTCAAAAAAAGGTGAGCAGTGGAAATTGCAATCTCTGATTGACCTTTTTTCATTTTCACTTTGTGAGTACTGGAAGTCGCCATATTGTTTACAAACTTAGGTCACATGACATTATTAAATGCACAAGTTTTATGCTCCATTGACTACAGACATTTTTATCTCGAAGCCATGAAATGGCTGGAGAGATATTAATATGACAAGAAAAAAATCATGTGAGGCTTCAAGCCTATTAACAGCTCTAAAAGATGATCTTCGTGCTTCCGATAAAATATAGTGCACAAGTTTTTTTTTCAAAATCGTATACATTGTGTTTTAAAGTTATATTTCTTCATTTTCTTGAGTTGAATACTCGTACTACAAATACGTTGTTGTTTTATTAAATTGAAAACAATATGCATGTTTATCAAATTACTGTTTTTTTAATATTGCATCTCGGATCAACGAACCTGTCGTGCAGTAATTTGTCAAAGATGAAATAACATTTATTCACCTGTGACAGTGCATTGCATATATTTATAGCAATGAAATCGACATGCGAAATCACACAATCCGATTATTTTCATGTATAACGGAATAACTTAATACATGCAGACGTATGCAGCAGATTTTTGGATGACTACGAGGTTTTCAGGGCTTCGAGATTCAGCTCCATCGGAGCTTTGATTTTAGCTTAACAGTAGCTATAATTATAATAAAATGTCACATAAATAGCAGAAACAGTATGCTTAAACTGTTTGTTTATTGTTTATTAACATGTTACCTGAGCAAAAAATATGGCATCGCATGAAAAACTAATACCTGACATGAAAAATATCAACCAGAAGGAAAAGGTCGGGGTAAAAAATTATAGCATTGAGGTAACCGACCCTAAGTCTAGTGACTTCATTTTTGTTTTGTTTTTTTACAAAGTCATTTCATGAAAAGGGACAAAGCTCCAACTGTGCATTAACTAAATTTGCATAATATTGTTGCACTGTTGGTAGCTCCTCCCACTCCCATAAGGTTCAATGTGTTCTGTGGAGCAAGATTTTGATATAGGGTAATAACATGAAAGCATGTTAGAATAGTTAATGCACTGTTGAAGTATTGCCATCCATTTTATAAGTATTAAACCATACTAAGATCAAAGGATTCATATTACAAATATTAAAGGAGGATACACCTGTATAAACAATAATATAACCATTGGAATATTGACTCAGGTAAACTTGAGAAAATTTCAGTAATGTGTTGCATCATGAGGTTAAGAATTCACACCCAATGTTAACAACTTCAACAAGAGTCCAATCTCCCTTTATATCTATATGTCTCTGTAATTAACAAGTTGCAATCAATATCCTCTAATCAAAAATATTCAAGACTAAGTTAACAAAGCCAATCAAATGGTTGGTCTTATTCGCCATTCCTTTACCTATCTTGACAAACGTACATTCACATTTTTGTTTAAAGCACTAGTAAGACCACATTTGGAATATGCAAATTGTGTATGGTCGCCACACTTAAAGGACCACATAACCAGCATTGAGAATGTTCAGAAGCGGTGATGAAGGTTCTACCATCATTTCAAGACCTCTCCTACAAGGACTGTCTGTTATCACTAAAGCTACCCACTCTTCGATATCGTCGTTTAAGAGGCAATATGATTGAGGTTTATAAAGTTATGACTGGACTTTATGACAAAAGAGTAACTGGTGATTTATTCCAGATGCATAACAGTGATACTACTAGAGACCACTCACTTTGAATCAGAATATCAATTCGTGACCGGAAGTACATGTAGTACAACTATTTTAAAGCAATTAAAATACATGTAGTTGGTGATGCTACAGAGCAGAATATAATGCACTGGTATCACAGTGCTATGGTTCTGAATCATCATAAGGTATCATAAAGTAAAACTATTGAGTAATAATGAGCTATGAAGATGGTAATGTAATGGTTTATAGTATCTACCATGAAATAAGTTCCAAAGGCATATACTTCATACCTTACATGGTGAAATAATCTTAAATTGGAAAGTATTTACTGCTAATCTGGTGAAATAATCTCCAGACGGAATAAATCTCATAGATATATCAAAAACATTTGTACCATTTAAGTCTGGGAAAACGCAGAATTCGACAACGTTGTCGAATTCAACAACTCAAATTTACAGAATTTCATACAGTATTTTTCCAATTTAACATGGAGGGTAATGGGAAACTTTTTTATTTTACAATAGATTATTTTCGTCAAAAAGAAAAGTTTTGCAGAATTGGCTAAGAATAAGAGGAAAGTAACTCAAAGCAAGCCGATCTTGCAAGTTCACTGATTTTTTTTTACAAAAAACTTCAAAGTTGTTGAATTAGACAACTCATTTTAACATGGACATGATGGAGGGTAATGGTGAATTTTTTTTCATCTACAGATTTTTTTTTACCACTGAGAAAATGGAATTACCTAATATAACAGGACAAACTTTCAAAAGTATGCCGATTTTTGCTACATTGTGCCAAAAGATGATAACTACTAGAGTTGTCGAATTCAGCAACTTTACAGTTGTTGAATTCAACAACATTGTCGAAATTCTGCATTTTCCCAGACTGATATAGAACTTATTTCACAGGATAGTATTTTGGCTTACAGTAACGAGGGGGTCAATGGGTTAATTTTGTTCTCCGTGATCAGGGATTTCAATTCCCGGTGATTCGTTTTCCATTTCATTAATTTGTCATGAATCTTTATTAGAGCATTGTTTGATCTGTGATTGAAAAAATGAATTTCCCGTCAAAATAATTTTTTCGTGATTTGTGATGAGTCCCCCCCCCCCTCATCAGGCCCCTCAGTAAAGCTTCCTGATATTGAGACAAAAAGTAATTACCAATATGAACGCTTTTCAATGTTGCTATATTATCAATTATGACAAAAACGTGGTCATAGCTATTTTTAAGTATAGACTTTAGATCAGCGTAG
>MJUU01054342.1:240820-252175 GCA_002080025.1 Modiolus philippinarum | reverse complement strand
AAAAAGGAAAGGAAATGGGGTAAATGTCAAGGAGACAACATCCCATCTCCAGGTTAAAACGACCCAGAACAAAGCATCTAGGGGTCACCATATGGTCTTCACAGCGAGAAACCTCACACCATATAGCAAGCTCTAAATGGCCCCAAAAAAGTTATGTGAATAAACCAATGGAAACAAACCACACCCAATAACCCGAATATCAATAAACTAAAATATTATAAGAAGACAAGGACAAGCCAATGGCCAACATATTCCTGACTTGGAGCAGGTGCAGACATTAGTTCTAATGAAAAGCAAGCACTTCATACTATAGACACATATTCAAAAGTCTTAAAGCAAAATTAAAGGAGGAATTGCAGGATAACCGATTATGACCGATAATCGGTCGGTTAAGCCTAACCGATTATGATAGATAATCGATTGGTATTTTCATCCGATTGAACACCACTAATTTATATTTCAGGACGACAGTTTGTTCTTCTCCCACAGAATTGTAATACATTCGTTACAACAGAATGGAAGCCTTCTGGTACTGCATTGTTCTTGCCATTAAAAAGTGATACTTTCATCAATCTTAAAAAGTATGAACAAATAACTGTATCTGATGGTAATTACTTCGTAGCTGATGATGGTGGTAATTATTCCAGATCTGTCACAGGTTAGTACATAATTAAACATTACTCAACTGAAACAGTAAACTGAAACACTTAATAGCAAAGCTTCATATTAAGTCCCAAGACTTGGTTTCACAAGCAATATTAAACAGACCTGTCTATTCTCAGGTTTAATCAAAGATTAGGGGCATATTTAGTTTTTGTCTATTTGTGTGCAAAAAAATTTAATATATTATTTTGAATTGTAAATTTTAGGAAATGGCTCTCATTCTTCACATGTATATTCTTGGTTTAAAGACCTTTGGATTTGTACCTAAATATTTGACTTTTTAACATGTCTTGAATGGTAACTGACAGGGCTCTCATATTTTGCATGTATATTTCTTGTGATAAGAACTTTCACTTTGTGCTGAAATATTTGGCCTTATGACTTGGACCTTGGCATATTATCTACTTTTTAAAAAACTTTAACTTTTGTATTGGCAAATGATAAGGCCGTCGGGCAGAATAAAAAAAAATCTGTGTTTCCGGTAACCCGACCGACCCTAGATTTTTGGGGCAAAAAATGCCTACCCTAAAGATTTTTTGGCAATTTTTAAAGAGGCACTGTTAAAATCCAGAAGTTACTCTCTATATGTCTATGTAAAAAGTTTTGGAAAAATTAAAAAATTTGCCTACCTACCGACCCTAATTTTGAAGAGCATGTTACCAGAAACACAGGTGTTTTCTTATGCATCTGTTGCATTCGGAGGCATTAAAGTTTACCCTGATCTACATATGTTTATCCATTATTTTGGTTTATGGATGAAAAAAAATATTCTCCAATGGATCAACACAAAATTTGGTCACACACTTACTCTTCATATAAGACAGAACCCTATATAGCTTTTTGAGGTTGGTACCCCAAGTTCAAGGTTGCAGTTGCTAAAAATAGACTGAAATTTCAAGATAGTATCAATTCAAGATGATAACTTTGGTATCCCCAATCTGACTAAAACTTAACTTCATAACATGCTTACTTTTTACACAAGACAGATACCTATTGATTTACAGGTTGATATTCCCAAGGTTAAGGTCACAGTTGCTAGAATAGACTAAAATTTAAAGAAGATTTTTGTTTTTTCGATGATAACATGAGTATCCTCCATCAAATCAAAACCCAATTTGGTCACATGCTTACTTTTTACACAAGATAGCACCCTATCGATTTCGAGGTTGATACCTAACGGTCAAGGCATTAGTTTCTAAAAATAAACTTGAATTACTAGAAATCTGGCAATCCAAATTCTCTTGTCAAAGTCGTCAACCTTTCTGTAAACCTTAGAAAATTTTTTTTTAAGTTTAATTATATACAATAAATCTATATTTATTCACCTGTAAATAAATCAATGGCTAATGTGTGGTTAAAAGATTGTATCCAATCTGATAATTTGAATCTTTTTCCAGAATCTTTTTTTTTCACTAAATGCAGTTTTTATATCTTGGATACTTTAAGACATTGTATCATGTATACAGCTTTATTATAATGATATGACACACATACAAACAGAATGATGTCTCTTTGATCTTCTTTTAACCATCACTGACTTGGGTTAAAATTTACATTTTACGTAATATCTGGTGAATTGTGCAAACTATTGTAATTGATTGAAACATTTTTTTTGTATTTACAAATGTGTCATCACCAATACATGTATATCATCATGATCATAAAAATGATTTTTAATGGTGAGTTTTAAGATGCATATCTTTATGATGTGTTGACACACTAGTAGGGTCTGTGACATTCAGTTGGAGTTAATACAAAAGACAAACATATAAATTGCTTTTGTTAAAAGTAAGTTTAGGGAAACAACAAAAATTTCCATATCAAAGAAATAACGTTGCAAAAGAACAACAAGCGTATAGTTGCAAATAGAGTTCTGAATATTTTATGTTAAAAAATCCTGAAATCATTTTATCTTTATTTTTATATTTCAGGAAAAGTATTACACTTGTGGAAATATTGTACTTCAGAGAGAACATTTTTTGTGGCACAGTCTTTCTTATTTACAAGCCCTCAGGTATGAATACATATAGGTTACTTATGTATGTATAATAAATTCAAAATTATGTTTAAATGTGACATAAAAAGCTGTTGCATTCTTTGTATTATATTGTGAAATTCTGAAGTACTTTGTCCTAAAAATATTTAAAATGTAAGTCAACTTTTTGTAGTTATGTGGCTCCAGATTTCCTGTCCTGTAATTGTGCAGCAAGTAAACATTGCTGAAATTGATGTTTAACATTAACAGCTGATCAATGGTAATATAACTTACACTTCAATGATAATAATAGAACTTTTTTTCAAGAGGGTAATCTTCCTTGAGACCCTCAGAAGTAGTATATATGTTCTAGACCATAGGCGTATTTGGAATGTAAGCGTACTGTCTAGACCCTACACATATTTTTATGCCCCCGTGAATCGAAGATTCGGGGGGCATATAGTTTTTGGTCTGTCTGTCTGTTTGTCTGTTTATCTGTTTGTCTGTTTGTCCACAAAAAACTTTAACATTGGGTATATCTTTTGAATGGTAAATGATAGGGCTCTCATATTTTGCATGTGCATTCATTGTGGCAAGACCTTTTAATTGGTACCAGAATAGTTGACCTTGTGACCTTGACCTTGACCTGTGAACAACTGCATAAAAACTATAACATTGAACATATCTTTTGAATGGTAAGTGATAGGGCTTTCATAGTTTGCATGTGTATTCCTTGTGGAGAGACCTTTCAGTTGGTATCAGAATATTTGACCTTGTGACCTTGACCTTGGCATGTGACTGTCTGGTAAAATTTCACCAGAAAAATGAAATTATATTTTGTTTTATTTTATATATATAGAAATTAAACTCATTTATGTTGAAATGTTTCTTGATATCTATAGAATATTTTTTGTAAAAAAAGATTTTTTAAATCATTCAGCATATTTTCTTCATTTATTCACTTTCGTTTTACAGATATTTATATATGTATTATATATATCAATGATGAGGGATGTTACTAAAAATATCTATTATTTCATTTCTTCTCTTCTGTGTATTCCTTCACTTTTGGGGAACCAGTATTGATGATCCCTGGTGTAATCAAAGTACTGATAACACTGATAGACAGAACACAATGAGTTGACTATAAATGTTCCAAAAAAAAGGGGGGGTGAAAATTGTTTCCTTTATAATGCTTGGATAATGATTGGAGGGGTTCATTTGGGTGACTTCTATGTTTGCATCCAATTGCATTCATCATTTGATATGATTAAACTTTTCAGTTGATACCAGAATTAATTTCTACAAATTATTTTGTCAGAAGGACATTCATTGTTCAAAGTTGCTAAATGTTTCTTCTTTACTTCTACTGGGGGGCATAAGTGTTTCACAAAACACATCTTGTTCAGTTCGCGCTATATCCAACATGGTGGCCAGCAGGAAACATAGTTATAACATTGGACCCTATGGGAAAACATTCAAAGATTTTCTCCTCTGAAACTACTGGGCCAATTGGAACTAAACTTGGCTGCAATAGTCCGTAGGTGGTCCCTTGCAAAAAAGGTGTATTTCAGGTCAGCATGATTTTAAAGATAGCCTCCAGCAGGAAACATAGTTTTAACATTGAACCCTATGGGAAAACATCAAAGATCTTCTCCGAAACTACTGAACCAATTGGTACCAAACTTGGCCACAATAGTCCTTTGGTGGTCCCTTACAAAAAAATATTTTTCAGGATCACCCTTCATCCAACATGGCTACCAACAGGGGACATAGCTTTAACATTGGTCCCTATGGGAAAACACATTCAAAGATCTTTTCCTTTGAAACTACTGGGCCAATTAGAACCAAACTTGGCCACAATAGTCTTTTGTTGGTCCCTTGCAAAAAGTGTTTTTCAGGTCAGCACGATATTAAAGATGGCCCCCAGCCGAAAACATAGTTTTAAGATTGGACCCTATTGGAAAAGACTTTCAAAGATCTTCTTCTCTGAAACTACTGAGCCAATTGGTACCAAACTTGGCCACAATAGTTCTTGGGTGGTCCCTTACAAAAAAAGTGTTTTTCAGGATCACCCTTCATCCAACATGGCTGCCAACAGGGGACATAGCTTTAACATTGTACCCTATGGGAAAACACCTTCAAAGATCTTCTCTGAAACTACTGAACCAATTGGTACCAAACTTGGCCACAATAGTCCTTTGGTGGTCCCTTACAAAAAATATTTTTCAGGATCACCCTACATCCAATATGGCTGCCAACAGGGGACTTAGCTTTAACATTGGACCTATGGGAAGACACATTCTAAGATCGTCTCCTCTGAAACTACCAGGCCAATTGATAATGTTAAAGCTAACAGGGGACTTACCTTTAACATTGGACCCTATGGGAAAACACATTCAAAGATCTTCTCCCCTGAAACTACTGGGCCAATTGGAACCAAACTTGGCCGCAATAGTCTTTTGTTGGTCCCTTGCAAAAAAGGTGTTTTTCAGGTCGGCACGATATTCAAGATGGCCGCCAGCGGAAAACATAGTTTTAAGATTGGACCCTATGGGAAAAGACTTTCAAAGATCTTCTCAGAAATTTCTGGGGCAATTGGTACCAAACTTGGCCACAATAGTCCTTGGGTGGTCCCTTACAAAAAAAGTGTTTTTCAGGATCACCCTTCGTCCAACATGGCCGCCAACAGGGGACATAGCTTTAACATTGGACCCTATGGGAAAACACATTCAAAGATCTTCTCCCCTGAAACTACCGGGCCAATTGGAACCAAACTTGGCCACAATAGTCTTTAGTTGGTCCCTTGCAAAAAAGGTGTTTTTCAGGTCGGCACGATATTCAAGATGGTCGCCAGCGGAAAACATAGTTTTAAGATTGGACCCTATGGGAAAAGACTTTCAAAGATCTTCTCTGAAACTACTGAGCCAGTTGGTACCAAACTTGGCCACAATAGTCCTTGGGTGGTCCCTTACAAAAAAAGTGTTTTTCAGGATCACGCTACATCTAACATGGCCACCAGTGGGGGACATAGTCCTATGGGAAAACACACTCAAAGATCTTTTCCTCTGAAACTACTGGGCCAATTGGAACCAAACTTGGCCACAATAGTCTTTAGGTGGTCCCTTGCAAAAGAGTTGTTTGCCAGGTCAGCACGATATTCAAGATGGCCGCCAGGGGGATACATAGTTTTAAAATTGGACTCTACTGGAAAAGACTTTCAAAGTTCTTCTTCTCTTAAACTACTGAGCCAATTGGTACCAAAGTTGGCCACAATAGTCCTTAGGTGGTGCCTTGCAAAAAGGTGTTTTTCAGGTCAGCACGATATCCAACATGGCGGCCAGGAGGGAACTTAATTTTTACATTGGACCCCATGGAAAAACCCATTCAAAGATTTTATCCTCTGAAACTACTGAGCCAATGGAACCAAATGTGGTCAAAATAGTCTTTATGTGGACCCCTTAAAAGAAAACTGTTTTTTTTTAGGTTCACACTTTATCCAAGATGGCTCTAACATGGCTCTAAGATGGCCCTGCCAGCAGGGAACATAGTTTAACATTGGATCCCATGGGAAACACTAACAGAGGTCTTCTCCCCTTTAACTTATTTAAACTATAGTTTAACTATATATATGGGCTCTTTAACATAAAATGTCTATGTTAATCAAGGGCCAGGTGATCTATACAGGCTCTTGAGAGCCTTTTGTTTCTTGTTTGATTAAGATTTTTATCTTTATTTTATATTTTTATATTTTCAGGATTTTTCAGTGGTAATCAATCATCTGTATACAACGTAAAGTACAATCAAAGTTTGAACATAGTGTATACTAATTTAAGTTCTTATACTGCCATACAGAAAAGACATGGATATTTATAGATGGGAAACATTCTCAATATTTACCTCAGTGATTGTTCTCCCAAGACGAATACAGAGGCCTCAGTTTAATGTCATTGTCTTTAGTGTATAGATTTTTATAGCTATTTTTTACTGGCATATTTAGGAATAATGAGTGATGTACAAACATACAATGTAAATTGCTATCATACTTCTTTTACAGAGAATATTTTTATACAGTAGTTTTCATACATAGAATTATTTTTATACAGGCAGTTCATTACATAGAATTATATTTTATATGATACAATTTTACTTCAACATTGAGGTCAATGTAAAAAAATGGATAACAGAAAACACCTACAATGGCTGAAAATTATAATTACATGCCACAATCTGTCATGGAACTATTCAAGAAAAACACGAATAAGACAAGAAACAAACGTAGAAAACAATAGGAACTCAGGACAGCCGGGCTTGGTACCGGCACTAGCAAAAGCCAGCGGTAGGGTTTAACCGGTTTATGGGCACCCAAACCTCCCCTTTATCTGTCCTGTTTCCCTATAGTATAATAAACATATGAATAAAACCCAATACAGGTAGACTACTAACTCCATGACCACAATCTTGAAAGGAAGGAAAAAACAATACGTAATTTTGAAAGATGGGTCAAGGGGTGCTCGCCGCTAAACTGCCGGCTAGCTCAAATAGCCTAGTCTGCTGGTAGAACACTGTCGCACTATGGAATACATGGATGTGAAAACAGGTCAAAATCCTAGATATGATTTCATTAGATACTCTGAAATCTTTATTATTGGACAGTTATTTGTTTTTCTTAATGATGGGACACTACCTTTTACTATACTTTTGGCTGTTTTCCAGTTTGTTTTTTTTTCTGTTATGTACTATTTAAATTATGGGCTTCTCCTTCGGGAACTGTTTTCCTATAATGTTGTCTTGATTGTATAGTGCCCTCGCCTGCTAGCTTGTGCACTATACCAACTAGTCAACACTGTAGGAAATCAGATCCCTCGGGAGAAGTCCATAATAAATTATTATAGGCCCCTTAAAAATAAAGATCGAAGACATAGTCTGAGGTGAATACACCTTATTTGGTCAATAAATATGTATTGACTGAACTGGAAGGCTACATTTATTATATTATTCTCTAATATTATATATAAATTTTCTCTACATTATTTGGTTATGGTGTTATAGTTAATCTACTACTTCTGTTGTAACTTTTCAATACTTATTCTTCAATCAATTTTTGCAATTCCTTCTACCCTTCTGCAAAAACACCTGAAGTCAGTTTTCTTTTCACTTGACCAACAGCAGAACTTGGTCAGTTTATTCTTCAGCTGCTCAGATGTCATACTACTAATGGACAAATTTCAGGTAAACTGAATGGTCAAACCTGTGAAGCTTTAGACTTAAATCACCAGGACCAGATACTGTTTTAAATTAAGTTAAGAGAATATTGCTTGAAGATGCTTATAAAATAGGTAGAATAAAGTTTTCAAGGTGATTGAGGAATATATATTTAACAATGACAATGGTCAAAGTGGATTGACTGTAATAAAAAGTTGCATTGAGTTTTGATATAAAATATGTCAACATGCATATCTCATATAGAAATAATATCATGTGACACATGTTCAGAATTTGAATTCAAGCCCATGAGAAATTTGTAGAATTGTAAATTTTATAAGTCTTAGCACAAATTTAGGTACACAAGTTTGTGTTCATTTTAGCTTTGTGAAAGCATGTATTATTTCCAATCAAAAACAAAGAAAACATTTCATTGAAACATATCATTTTAATCAATATGAATATTGTTTTGTATTTTTTATGCCCCCACCATTAGGCGACGGGGGGGATTAAGTTTGACCCTTGTCCGTACATATGTCCGAAACTTTCGACAAAGATTTCTCAGCTTGTGTATGCAGGAATGATTTGATATTTGGTCTGAAGCTTTGGTATGATAAGTGGTACCTTGTCTCCCCTTTTCAAGTCAGTTGCACATCTACTTCCTGTTTGCCAATATATTTGTATGGCGGGGGACATCTGTGTCCCATGGACACATTTTCTTTTATTTATTCATCTGTTCATGATTTGAGAGTTTAAACTTAATGTTGTTTAATGATTTTATTTTTGGTTTATATACATTCCATCATGTTGAACATTTTATGGATGTAATTTCGTGTCGGCAACGGATCTGTTTTGTTGACTCCAGTCAAGAGTCTTCCTTAAATGTTTTCTTTATGCATTTTTATTTCACCCCATTCAAATGCCTGTATGTAATACAAATTTCACTTAATGTCTTGTTTTCAATAATACTCTAAATTAACCAAGCCTGGGCATGAACAAATTTGCACAAACTGTGTATAGAAATGCCATGCTCAGTGCATTATTATGACCCCATCTATATTTCTTGATAAAAGAGTAGACTCACCAGGGTTCATATATAATGCAAAATATCCTGCACATCATTTCAGGGGTGTAAAAATTTCTTCATGAAGGCCAAGCCCAGGGCTTTTAAAGATCTATCAAGCCCTGCTATATAAATGCAAAGCCCTCAAACAGTGTCATTATCAGATTTTTATAGCGATTTGATTGATAAGATGTGTTAAAACAACATGAATCGTAACATATAATCTTATGAAATTAATTGCTAAAATGATTCCAATACTAATTAAAATATTAATCTATTTTTATACCGATAACAAAAATTAAGAGTGTTGAAAACAGTACCAGGAAGTTATTTGTTGATGTTTTTTGCTTAATTTGACACTCAATTTAGATGAAACTCTCAATCAATTTATTGAAAGCCTTTTTGTATTAAAATAGAGAAAAGCCCAACACTTTTTCGCAAGGAAAAAAGCAAGTCAGAGGTGTCCTACTGCACTGCCCCGGGCGTCGGACAAACAAATTTTTACACCCCTGCATTTCCCCCTTTTCCAGTGACAATCAAAATTTGTTGCCCCACCCATGATTTTTACATGTCCAGTCTTACAAAATATTAAAAGAATTATCACAAAAAGTGGTGACACAAAATGTTATAGGCTATAGAGATTGTATGATTTCATTTTATATGATAAAACATTATTATTTTATGATATTATTTGTGCTATGTGATTGGTTCATTTTACATCGCATGAGGTTCTGTAAATATAGT
Organism: Modiolus philippinarum; assembly: GCA_002080025.1. NCBI lineage: Eukaryota > Metazoa > Mollusca > Bivalvia > Mytilida > Modiolidae > Modiolus > Modiolus philippinarum. Next base: position 242,525 of record MJUU01054342.1, on the reverse strand, counting down.
TTAAACCTGGCATTTCCATAAATAGTACATAACATTCTATATTTGGAAATGTGTGGATTGCAACATTTTTTATATGCCAATACAATGATTATACAAGAATAATGTCATTAAGTAATTAAAAAATTAAAGCATGGCAAGTTTGGTCGATACATAGTTTTATAGACATAATAAGAGTATATTGAACTTGGACTGGGCACTTGATCAATATGATTTTTGTCAGGTCTATCGATCCATGTATTGACCTCTTTTCCATGCTAAATTGGTGTATTTTCAAATACATTCCTTTTGTCCTTTAAATTGATTCCAACCATACATATATTATGCAAAATATAAGTTCAATTATGTGTAGTTTATTATAGACTTCTTTGTATTGTAAATGCTTTAAGAATTGTAAGAATTTTATATTGATTGTCCAGTGTTTTAAAACATTGTCAATAGATAATTTTGAGCAAAAAATATTGATAGGTCAGTGTGCTCAGTTTGTAGTTACAAGCTTTTGAAGTTTTTGGAGGAAACCAAACCCCTTTTTCCATTAACGATGCGTCGAGAACTAGTTCCTTTAAACCATTACAGTTCAATAAATTTTTGTCAGAAATTTTTTGGGGATTTATTTAATAAAAATTGGAACGAAAATGTGGAAGGCAGTGTGCAAAAAATTATAATGATTTAAAATGGATAGTCCAAAATTTGACACAGTCAAAAAAATGACAAGTGACACACCTTAATTGGTTTCTGATGGTAGAATCTTCATTTATTTGAATAACAGTGGCCAGTAAGATACATATAATGAAAGTAGTTTTAGACCACCTTATGGTAATTTGTACATACATTTTACTTACACTTAATTTTATTATTTGAATTTAAATTTTATTATTTGAATTTAACATACATGTTTTTTTTACATCAGAAAAAATGCATGAACATGTAGCAGTATTGTTTTAATTTTGTATTTATGGATTTTTATAAGTTCACCAAAGATTTATGGTTATCTAATAGATGATGGTCTGTATTGCAAACACTGGAATTAAGATAATGATATAGTGTAAAAATTAAAGGTTGTGATTGATTACTGCTAAAGTATTTGTATCAATTTTCTTGATTATAAATGTGGATAATTTTTTTTTTACAAGACTTAAATTCTGTAGTAATAATGGTTATCTTTGCGTTATTTTGCAATTTCTCCCTCTTACCAAACCTTTTGCATACATATATACATGTAACAATGAAATATCTTTTTTTTACTAGTAACTTGTAATGGCAGTTTTTGAGATGGTTACTAAGCAGATGTCAGTCCCTTCAAGTTGGCAACATGGCCTTCTTAATGTATTGGATCTAATTTGGTTTTAATGTTTCATGATCTTGCCAATTTACAATCGTTTACAACAGAATCCCTCTTAATAGTATCAAGGCAATTCCAAAACAATGATACATGTATTTTATTTTATTCTATGTATTTGGGATTCCTCATGATAAAGGTGGTCATTGAAAAGAGGACAGATTTATTTTGATTGGTCAATTTACAAATATCAAATTTGTTTATAAGTGTTTAGTATTTGATCAGTACTATGTTTTTTCCAGTCATTAATATTCATGATGCTAATGAATGATATTAATTTTACAGATGTCTCTATCCAGTCATACCTATTGGTACATACTTTTACAGATATCTCTATCCAGTCATACCTATTGGTACATACTTTTACAG
>MJUU01054342.1:227274-238939 GCA_002080025.1 Modiolus philippinarum | reverse complement strand
TAGATCATATCGCATCGCCATTTTGATTGGTCAAATTTGTGGGAGTTATTTGAGTTTGATTATTTCCACATTGTTATACAATGGCAAATCTTGTGGACGCAACTCCTCAGAAACCACTTGCAAGAATTCCTTCAAATTTTACAGGATTGTAAGTCACCATTAGTACTAGATCATATCGCATCGCCATTTTGATTGGTCAAATTTGTGGGAGTTATTTGAGTTTGATTATTTCCACATTGTTATACAATGGCAAATCTTGTGGACGCAACTCCTCAGAAACTGCTAGTCCGAATTCATGATAATTTTACAGGATTGTTAGTCACCATATGTACAAGATCATATCGCATCGCCATTTTGATTGGTCAAATTTTACAGGAGTTCTGGGACTTTATCCACTTAATGCGTGCTACAGCTTAGGAACAATTTGTGGGCGCAACTCCTCGGAAACCACTGAACGGATTATGCTGAAATTTAGTTTGAACATTTTCCACCATATTTACTTGATCATATTATGCTGCCATTTCGATTGGACAAATTTTACGGGAGTTATGGGACTTTATTGACTTAATGCATACTACAACATAGGAAGACTTTGTCGACACATCTCCTCAAAATCCTATTAAGGGATTTTGCTTAGCTGTTTGCCACCTAATGCAGTTGATCATATCTTGCCGCCATTTTGATTCGCAAAATTTTACTTGAGTTATGGGACTTTATCGACTTTACTGTGGCGGCGGGGGACATAGCTACGTGTAGCAATCTTGTTGTATTGGATCTAATTTGGTTTTAATGTTTCATGATCTTCTTGCCAATTTACAATCATTTACAACAGAATCCCTCTTTATAGTGTCAAGGCAATTCCAAAACAATTATACATGTATTTTATTTTATTCTATGTATTTGGAATTCCTCATGATAAAGGTGGTCATTGAAAAGAGGACAGTTTTATTTTGATTGGTCAATTAACAAATATCAAATTTGTTTATAAGTGTTTAGTATTTGATCAGTACTATGTTTTTTCCAGTCATGAATATTCATGATGCTAATGAATGGTATTAATTTTACAGATGTCTCTATCCAGTCATACTTATTGGTACATACTTTTACAGATATCTCTATCCAGTCATACTTATTGGTACATACTTTTGCAGATATCTCTATCCAGTCATACTTATTGGTACATACTTTTACAGATATCTCTATCCAGTCATACCTATTGGTACATACTTATACAGATATCTCTATCCAGTCATACCTATTGGTACATACTTTTACAGATATCTCTATCCAGTCATACCTATTGGTACATACTTTTACAGATGTCTCTATCCAGTCATACCTACTGGTACATACTTTTACAGATATCTCTATCCAGTCATACCTATTGGTACATACTTTTACAGATATCTCTATCCAGTCATACCTGTTGGTACATACTTTTGCAATATTAAGGCTACTTCAGTAGACTAGGAAAAGTTCTATGCTTATGGTATTGTGATTTCCATTTTTAAAAATCTAAATGGCACCAGGGTACACAAGCCGAGTTGCAACTTCAAATATAATCCAAGTTAATGTGAAGACCAAAATATTTCTAAAATTGTCTATGTATTTTCTTTCCTACCTAATATCTAAAATTTTAAGAATTCAAGAGGGTCTATTTTCTAGTTTCATGTCCAGATGTCTTGACATTTCAATATATAAATCTATTTTCGGTCAGTGTGACCTTCAGTGACCTTGACCTTTGACCTACTTTCTCCAAAATCAATAGGGTTCCTCCCCTCTGGGTATGCAACAATATATCCAAGTTTCATTTCAATTGGATGTAGACTTTTTGAGTTATCATCCGGAAACCAAATTTTTCTCAAATTTTCAGTCTATTTTTGGTCAGTGTGACCTTGACCTTTGACCTACTTTCTCCAAAATCAATAGGGTTCCTCCCCATCCTGGTACCCAACAATATATTAAAGTTTCATTAAAATTGGATGTAAACTTTTTGAGTTATCATCCGGAAACCAAATTTTTCTCAAATTTTCAGTCTATTTTCTGTCAGTGTGACCTTGACCTTTGACCTACTTTCTCCAAAATCAATAGGGTTCCTCCCCATCCTGGTACCCAACAATATATTCAAGTTTCATTTCAATTGGATGTAAACTTTATGAGTTATCATCCGGAAACCAATGTTTGACGCCCGCCCACACGCCGCCCTCACGCCCGCCCGCATGCCCGCCCACAACACCAAACCAATTGCCGAGTTCAGCTTCCTTGCAACTCAGCTAAAAATACAGTCAAACTTAGATGGCTCGAACACCTAAGGGACCAATGAAAACAGTTTGAGTTAGAGGGATGTTCGAGCTATCGAGGTTGAATTGTGTTTAAACTTGAACAAAGGGACTAGAAAATTGGTTCTAGACATCCATGGTGTTCGAGCTATTGCAGTTCGAGCCATCAAAGTTCTACCGTAGTTTCAAATTATAATTCATTCTTTTAACCTTTAATATACTGAAAAATGTTTTTGTTTTATTTTTTTTTTACTTGTATGTTTGTTATATTAATACACAAGTTTTATTTAGTAGCCATGTGTAGGTGTAGATTTTTAATAGTTATTAGTTATGTTATTGTTGTTATTATATTTACTTTATGTATAGCTTTAACATTGTGCCATATAATCTTATGTCTTCCTAATCAAAGGTGCTCATTTTATTGTTCTTTACTAATCAAGATTGTATCATTTTATGTTTTAGTTTAACTAATTGTATATATGTAAATAGAGATATCTAAAAGATGCAAAATAAACATGATTTTTTTTAGATGAAAATTAAAATGACATTGACTACATATAGTAAAATTTACTTCCTGTGACTTGCATATCTCAAATGTCACCAACAATATCATTTTTCCAAATTTTTCATTTCTTTATGTTTTGCATCATATACATGTATCAGGAACAGCTTACATAATAAACTTCGCATATTTAGTTGCATTTATAGTATAACTAATTGAGTCTTTAATATCTATAAAAATGTCACGAGTGCCAAACAACAAAAGAATTAATTGAGTTGCAGAACTTGTTCCACAACAAGTTTAATCCACTGCGTTGATCGACACGACTGACATTTTTATTGATATTCATGATTGTCGATTAATTAGTTATGCTTTTTATTATATAGATTTTCTACTTTAAAACCGAGATTTTAGATGCGGATTATTTTTTTCATTTCAATGCGCCAGTTGTTTACTTGACAACGACATTGACAAGATATTGTGACATCACTTCCTCCAGTGACTAGAAACCCTTTATTTTCAATGATGACAATATGAGATTTATTAAACTGATAAAACTCGACAATTCATCCCTCTCTTTATAATAAAATATGTATTTCAAATTGAATTTTTTAGTCCAAAATAAGGCCTTGATCCCACCTATAGTCTTTCTATTTAATTGCTTTAGATGACACATTTCCTTATATGGGATATATCTACATTTATCTGGGAGACCAAAGAATAATTGATTGATATGTCCTGAATTATTGGCAAAATTAGGAGAGAAAATGTTACTTAACTTTATTATTGTAACAGTGTGTCATCATTTTTATTGCAATGGCACTATTGAAATATGTGTAATTTGTAATACATGTACGTTGATGGAAAAAAGGTGTATTTCTCACTTTTGAGAAACAGTGGTTCCTATTTTCAGTGGTGTGAGATTTCCTTGTCTTACACTAGTGCAAGCCAAAAAAATCACTTGCAGTTTACCGGCAAATATCGTGTTTGCACATTTAGGGTCTGTAGTCTACATCTGTCCTTATTTGTGATCATAAGTGGATTAAATCTATGTATTATGAAATTGTTACATCATTTAAAGTAAAATTTTACAGGAAAATACAAGAACATAGAAAGCAGCCACAGCCTGCTAAGCTCACCTCGTTGCGCAGCATTGTCACATTTAAACATGTCATTAAACAGGAATGGACTATAATCATTCTTTTTAACAGATTCATTCATGCATAAAATGTAGGTCACAGTCAGCATCTGAAGCATGCATTGTTGTTGTCATCCCCAAATGCATCACACATACCAATATGGTTCATGTGGGACATGTCAGTAAGCGGGAATGGACTTTAACCATTCTACCTAACAAAGTTGCTCATGCGTAAAATGTAGGTCACAGACAGCATCTGAAACATGCATTGCAGTTGTCATCCCAAAATGCATCATACATACCAATATAGTTGATGTGGGACATGTCAGTAAGCAGGAATGGACTTTAACCATTCTTCCTAACCAAGTTGCTCATGTGTAAAATGTAGGTCATAGACATCATCCGAAGCATGCATTGCAGTTGTCATCCCAAAATGCACTATACATACCAATATGGTTGATGTTGGACATGTCAGTAAGCGAGAATGGACTTTAACCATTCTACCTCACCAAGTCACTCATGTATAAAATATAGGTCATAGACAGCATTCGAAGCATGCATTGCAGTTGTCATCCCAAAATACACCAAATTGATGTGGGACATGTCAGTAAGCAGGAATGGACTTTAACCATTCTTCCTAACCGGACGCCGACGCGGACGCCGATGCTAGGAGTCCTAATCACTCTGTGAGGTGAGCTAAAAAATCGTCTTTTAAAATATGGCGTGCTGGGGTATAGATTCCTGATTTTGTGACATTACAAAAAGGGACATAACTCCTTGTGTAAACAGATGAAAAAGGGGCAATATTTTTGTGTGGATTTTCGTATATTTTAGGATGAGTACAGTGAGAAATAAAATCGAACACCAGTGGAAGTGCAAGACAAGAGAATTTCAGACACCCTCAGGTAAGATTTCAATCATTTCGGACTCGGCAAGCTTCGTTCAAGACTGGAAATCTTACCCTTATATGTCTGAGATTCTCCTGTCTTGCACTTCTCCTGGTGTTAGCTTCTTAATGTCTTAGGATTACAAAGATGCCCCATTAACTCAACATGATAAAATGTAATGTAAAGCATGGAACAATTTGTCATGTACTTAACATTACATTTTGCCATGCATTAACATTAGAATTTTGTCATGTTCTTTACATTACATTTTGTCATTTATTTTTCATGGCATTTTATCATGGTCTTTGTATTTCTATTTTAATGTTCCTTATACATTATATTTTGCCATGTTTTATTCCATTATTCCATTTACATTACATTATTCCATTTACATTACATTTTGTCATGTACTTTACATTTGCCACGTACTTTGCATTATGCTATGTACATTACACTACTATACAAACAATACAAACAATTACAAAATATTACATAGGCATCTATATTTTTCCCCACCACAATTGTTCACACCACCAGAGGACATTTTATTTTAGTATGTGATAGATTTAATTTTAGAAAATAAGCTATAGTACATGTATTTTTAAAATTTAATGGTTGGTAATGTAAATATTATGTTGCAATATTCAGAGCATTAAAGTGATTGTATAAATACTGTGTTTGCTATGTATCTATTCAACACTTTACATCTTGGACACCGTTAATTTTTGTGACTTTTTGTAGAACAATAGTATTGATATGGCTACTTGTCACTACTATGTATCTTAAAATGCAGCAATATTTTCAAAATAATGAAATATAGCCACTTTAAACTTGAAGATTAGATGTTAGGTTTATATTACTGCCACTGAAATTTTTTTTTTTTTCAGTTGGAAAAAGCAAATGACTTCTTAACAGTGTGATATCATTTTACTTAAAGTTTTTAGCTCGCCTGGATATAGCCATGGTGAGCTTTTGCCATCACTTTGTGTCTGTCATCCTTAGAAGAGGTTTCAAATATCATTGAATGCATTTCCCATAGGGTCCTAGGTTAAACTATTTTCTATGTTGGTGGCCACCTTGGAAGAAGTATGAATATAAAATCACAAAATTTGAAGGGGACCCTCCAAAAAAGATTGTAACCAAGTTTAGGTCCAATTGGCTCAGTGGTTTCAGGATATCTTTGAATGCATTTCCTATAGGGTCCTATAGGCAAGAACATAAAAATCACAAACTTTGAAGGGGACCTCCCAAGGAATATTGTGCGATTATGTGGATGTAAACTTGGATTCTATTGGCTGATTAACCAACTGCTAAATAACCATGTCCACCATACACAACAAAAAAATCAATAATCATGATAATGTAGTGTTTCACCTAGACCAAAGTCATTCAAAAGCATACATTTAAGAATTGTACATAAAGACAACATTCACAAACATGCAGTAAGTATGGATAAATAAATATTGAAATTCAACATAGCTTACATCCACATAATGTAACAGTAATTTCAGCCTGAAATTTACATTAAAAAATTAAGATATGAAATACATCTATACCTGGAATAACATGTAAATTATATGAAATATTATGCCCCCACTTGTGAGTGGGTGGTATATTGGAATACCATTCTGTCTGTCTTTCTGTCCATCCGTCCCAAGTTGGTCACACTTTTTGGCTACTGATGGGCTTATTTATTTCAAATTTGGTATTTGACTTTATATATAGGGGGCATGCGTTGTCTGCCATTTTGGTAACCCTATGATATCAACTTTCTGTTTGGCGAGACTTAGCCATTTTTCCCTTTATTGAACATTGTGAAAATTTTTGTCTCACTTTTTTCAGCTATACTGCTAGACCAGTTTATTTCAAATTTGGTATTTGACTTTATATATAGGGGGCATGTGTCGGTGCCATTTTGGTTACCCTATGATTGCAAATTCCTGTCTGGCGAGACTTGCCCATTATTCCCTTTATTGAACATAGTGAAAATTTTCGTCGCACTTTTCTCAGCTACTGCTAGACCAATTTATTTCAAATTTAGTATTTGACTTTATACGCATTGTATATAGGAGGAAAGTGTTGTCTGCCATTTTGGTCACCTTATGATATCAACTTCCTGTTTGGCTGGACTTATCCATTTTTACCTTTATTGAACATAGTGGCATTATCTCAGCTACTGCTAGGCAGATTTGTTTCAAATTTGGTATTTGACTTTATATATAAGGGGATTGGGTCCTAAGCTATTTACTCATCTTATGATAGCAACTTCCTGTTTTGCAGGACTTGGCCATTTTTAACTTTTAATGCGTAAAATGATACGAGAGGGGCTATACCTAGTACGACAACGCATGCAACCTCATGTTTTATCTGCATTCATTTTCAAAGGTTTTTACTCTATGTATTACAAAAACGGCATTTTGCTGGTTCAATCTTTATACAACATGAAAAATCAATAAATCATTTGGTTGTGTAGTGTTCAGGTTATGCAGTCAGTTGGCATAGCATTTATGTGTAGAATCATGTAGTTAAATGTAGGGCATTTTGTAATTATCGTTTTCTTAATTAAACGCAAACTAAGGTTTGCATAACCACTCAAAAATGTTATCATGCATTGAACCAACAAACATGATTGTGTCGAAAATCGTTCAAGGGTGCGGCCTGATTTCGACACTATCTAAATAATCATATTAGTTGGTTCAATACATGATAACTTAAATTTTTGGTTTGGTTCAAGTTGACCAGTGGTTTGAGAGAAGATTTTTGAATGCATTTCCCATAGGGTCCTACATTATAGTATGTTTCCTGCTTGCGGCCATCTAGGAAGAAGTAAGAATTTAAAAACTTTGAAAGGACTCATCAAAGGACTATTGTGAATTAGTTTGGTTCCATTTTGCTCATTGGTTTCATAGGAGATGATCTTTGAATGAAAAGTTAATGACGGACAGCAGACTTTGAGTGATTGCAAAAGCTCACCCTAGCTATAGCCAGGTGAGCTAAAAAAAGGGGGTCAATAACTGCTAGAAGGGTTATCACATTTACTTTAGCATTGCAGTGTAGGTGATCATTTTACTGCATCAAATTTTTCATATCCATAATGGTTTTCGAGTGATTTTCCAAAAGTCAGCAATTAAGCCCTATTTTATATATTGTTATGTCCTTGGACTCCTGATACAATTTTGATACTGGATACCTAGTAATGATGCAGGCCAAGTTTGATAAAAATTATTTCAGAGAAGATTTTTTGAAAAAATATACATAGGATGGACAATTGACAGAAGCCATGTGATGACCCTTATGCAAGGTGAGCCAAAGAGAAGTCACAAAGTATGAAATATGTAGCGACGTTATGTTCTGACCAGCGTGGAGAGGATAAGTAAGCAAGTATGAAATATTTTTCCACAGAAAAGCCTCTTTCATTTTTTGTCTCGCACCTGATGAAAGAAATGGAAAAGGAGAAAGGCATGCAAAGTATGATGACAGCAGTGTTAACTCCTTCTAGATGCAGGACATTTTTAAAGGCTTTAAACATCATATTTGCTCTAGTAGTAGCACAAATAAGTGATAGCTGATGGACATAAAGTCATGTGACCTTGACATAAATTACATGGTCCAATGACCACATTAAGTTTCTTAAGTTTCTTTGATCAGGTGCATCAGTTTCGCATATGACTTTTTCCTTGACCTCAATTTCAATTTAAAGTGAATACTTTTAAGTTTCTCAATTACTACTGGCTGAGTACCCATTCTCGCCAGGTACCCAATCTCGCCATTCAATACTTTTCTGCTAACTAAAAATGGTCAGTTAAAATTTTATCTATTGGTTGAAATAAACAAGTATTGAACTTTACTGGGAACCAAAACTTTCACTGAAAAATCTCAAAACATTTTGTAGAATGGGCAAGTGGTGAGATTGGATACCTAGCGAGAATGGGTTCTCGGCCAGTATAAGTGGTATGTCATTGAACATATTTAGTGTATAGTTTGGTCTTTGGTAATACATGTCAGACTGGCAGGTGACTTTTGTCCTTGACCTCTATTTCATGGTATAGTTGAGTTCTCAGATTAGATCAATTTCTAAATACCTATAAGCAAAAGGCCAATGATATTTAGTATATGTGTATGTCATTGGTAGCACACGACAGTCTGCTATATGGTTTTTGTTCTCGCCTCAATTTTATGCTCTAATTTATATGTAAAGTTTTCCTGAAAATTCATTTTCTCAGTAACAATGATGGTAGGTCAATGATAAGGTTGTGACATTTGTGTCCAGAAATGAGGCCCAACAGCTAAAGGTAATCCATAAGAAACAATAACTCAGGGTTGGATCACAGAATCCTGATGAAATAACTTTCAAATCCTGAATTCCAATGAAAATTAAGTTTTCTATCCGGATTTAAAAAAATGAACATACAAATCCCAGATCCCTTAAAGGGTTAAGTTCTATTTATTCCTGCTCATTACAAGAGCTGGCACAGAACGGCAGCCTGATATACCCCGCTCATTGAACCCTGAATCAATGTGGCAAGTGCAAATTTAATTGTATAGGGACACAATACAGGTGTGGACACAATACAAGTGTGGATACAATACAAGTATAAACACAATGATATAATCCTAGAAATCAACATTTTCATGTCTGCACAATAATTGAATCTGCCTTAATTGAAATTGTGACAAAAAATTCCATATATTGTAACCTTGAAATCTGAATATGCCATAGATTGGACCATAAGGAAGCTCGGTGCAAAACAACAATTGAATCCCACTTACAGTTTCAAAAGAAATTGTGACAAAAAATTCCATATACTGTTTGGCGAGTAATTTTCGCGGTTGCTAAATTTCGTGATTCGTTCCCCAAAGAGAGATACTAAATTTTAGTGGTTACCAATTTTCTTGAATGGAAAATTGTGTAAGAGAAAGACATGTATAAATTTATTCTGATTTTAGTTTCACGAGTTTTTATTTTTCTTGCTTCCAGAAACCTCGCGAACATAGCCAAAATTAGAACCTTGCGAAAATTACCCACTATACAGTATTGTACAACAATGAATAACAATGACGTCTCGGCAAACTTGAAGTGCTTATGGTGTTACCTTGAAATCCAAATACACTATAGATTGGACCATAAGGAAGCTCTGTGCAAAACAACAATTGAACCCCACTTACAGTTTCAAAAAAAATTGTGACGAAAAATTCCATATATTGTACAACAATGAAAAACAATGATGTCTCAGCAAACAAAAAGTGCTTCTGACATAACTTAAAAATCGGAATACACGATAGATTGGACCATACGGAAGCTCTGTGCATAACAACAATTGAATCCAACTTACGTTTCAGAAAAAAATTGAGACAAAAAATTCCATATGCTGTACAACAATAAAAAAAATACGATGAAATCTCCACAAACAGGAAGTAACCTTGAAATCTGTATATACACATCGGACCATCATGAGAAAGCTTTTGCCAAAAAATGATTTCATTCTGTAAAGTAGGTACTGAGAAAAATGTGGTTATGGAGGGAGGAACGAACGAACAGAGGTAAACCAGTATACCATCACTAATATGTAGCTGGGGTATAAAAATGGATGATCCTGACATCCTAAGAAGGTTCTCCTGCAGTCTTAACTGGTACTGGTAGAAAAGGATTAACAAAAACGGTTGCAGAATGGCAGGATTATACATCCTGATTCAATATGGCAAGTGCAAATTTAAAGTGTGGACATAGTACAAGTGTGGATACAATAGAAGTCTGGACACATTGATATCACCCTAAAGAAATGACTTTTCACAATTGTTCCAATGAAAATATTCTGTCAAAATAAGACAAAAACACAGATTTCATTTGGACACAATATGCACCAAGATATTTTTATGCACAGTTAATTATTTATTTACCCTTTGAATTTTTTCTTTGAAAAATTGTAGAAGTCTCCACTTCCTGGTTTCAAACAATAATACGAGGAATTGTGCTTATAAGGTAATCTGTGCATAAGGAAAGATTACATGATACCATTGACACGTTTCACAAAATATCAAAGTTAAAAGGGCCATAACTCCAGAACCCTATGTACCACTGAACCCAAAATCACACTTGGCATGTGTTTTGTGGTAAACAACTTACATACCAAGTTTGAAGACTATGATATTTCATTCACAAATTATCAGTCCAAAACCCTAAAATTTGCAAAATTTCAGAGTTTCAAAAGGCACAACTCCAGAACCCCTTGGACCTCTCAACTCAAAATTACACTTGGTCTGAGATTTATAGTAAACAAGTTACATACCAAGTTTGAAGACAGTATGTTATTTCATTCACAAGTAATCAGTCGGAAACCCTAAAATTTGCAAAGTTTCTAGGGCACTTGGACCTCTGAACCCAAAATTGAACTTTACCAGAGTTTTGTGGTAAACAACTTACATACCAAGTTTCAAGACCTTATGTTTTTTCTTTTAAAAGTTATCAGCCGGAAACCTTCAGGGACGGACGGAAACACGGCTGAGGGTATCAAATAATACCAATACGTGTGGCCAGGAATACCACAGAAAAGTCGAAATAAAATTATCTCCCCTTCATGCACATCTCCATATAGTGTCCTTTCTTTTAGTAAAGTTTCATCAAAGTCTTTCAAGTGGTTTAAGAGGAGTTGCCCTAACAAGGTAATCTTTGTGGATGGAATCAACAACAAGAGATGTCAGAAGACAACATAGCTCGCTGGGGATTCCAGTAACTTCAATGCAAAATAAATTCGAAAGTAATAAAAAGCTTTCTTCACAAGAAAGGTACATATCAAATTTAAACACCCTATCACTAAACAACTTAATTCTAGAAGCAAAGTTAAAAGTTTTTAAAAATTGC
>MJUU01054342.1:183289-226110 GCA_002080025.1 Modiolus philippinarum | reverse complement strand
AAGGGCAAGGTCAAGGCGAGCTAAAAAGTCAAATTATTTCCCATTCCTGGTATCAGACCAATTATCAAAATGCTTTCAATGGTTTAAAAGGAGTTGCGCTTACAAGATAATCCATGCATAGGGAATCAACGAAAAGTCAAATTATCTCCCTTTCCTGGTGTCCGACAATAATTATATTCCTCCATGCGTGTCCCCATATAGTATCCTTCCTTAGTGTAAAGTTTCATCAAATTCTTTAAATGGATTTAGAAGAGTTATGCTTACAAGAAGTGTGGACAGACAGATGGCAGATGGATGGACAGGCAGACAGACAGACAGACAGACAGGGCGATTCCTATACACCCCCTAAACTTTGTGGGGATATAATTAAGAATGTATTTTCAACATTTGATTCTATGACCATCAGCAACAGATACTGTATACATCACATGAAAAGCAGACATACACCTGGTGATCCAAACGGAAGATGTTCCCATTTAAGTCGTACAGCTAGCTCTTGCTGGTGCCGGTACCAAGTTTGACTATCCCAGGCTCCTATCGTTGTCTACGTTTGTTTTTTGTCTTTTTGTTATTTTTCTTGTGCAGTTCCCTATTAGATTGTGACATGTGATTGTAATATCCGGCCATTGTAAGTGTTTACTGTTATCTTTACTATATTAACGTTCATATTTCAATACAATGTAACTTTTTTGCATATACTTTAGATAAGTCATGACAATGTGCTTGTGATATATTTTTGTATTACTTATATAAACACTGCTTTCATATGTTAAACAAATGGGTAGCAAAGAAAAAATGACAACAACAAAATCAAAATTACATTTTATTATTTTTTTCTCAGGACAATGATAATGTAAAACCATCAATATCTGCCTAACAATAACAATATCATGATTACATTGCACTTTGTGACTTAGAATCATTTGCCCTAACCCTGTATTTGTAATCCCCTGTCTTCAACATTTATTAAATGGAACAAAATTCATTTCACATCATTTACTTTCAACAAACAATCAAATCTTTGAAGATTACTATGTTTGGTGTTTTAAACTCTGTTAAAAATATTCTTTATGTGATCTCTCCGAAATCTCAAAGTAGATCAAGATCACAAGATAACACTGATGAACAGCTCCAATATTGATCTTACATAACTACTGATTTGTTGATCCGATCCTAACTTTCGATAGTAAAGTTTTACTTTAACACTTGCTCCATTCCACCCCTCCGTCAAACACAATTCTATTCTTTAAAGAAATGAACGAAATTATATATAATCACTATTAACGCAAGAAATGAAAGAGACAGAAATTTAATGAATTGATAAAATAAGACCTTCTTACTGCTGGGAGCACCTAGAATGAATGTACTGTAATAACAATGCTGATTTATATTACTATTTAACTATAAAATGATTTCAAACCAGTGATTTAAAAAACTAAACTGACACTTAAATATGAGGAAAATATATCCTCTTGTAGTAAAAACTAACACCTAGATCTGGGACAAACATCCCCTATTATGTTTATAAAACATCTAATGTTGTTTAATGATTAAAGCAAACAAAATTTATGGCAAGACAAAACATATGGTAACAGATTTTGTAATCATTTTAAATTTGTTTCCAGTTTGTCATTTCTAATTAGTTTATTTATCAAATTAAAACTATTCACATCATGAATTTAAGGGTCATATTTCATCTTTGTGTATTCATTTGGGGCTATTT
Organism: Modiolus philippinarum; assembly: GCA_002080025.1. Taxonomy (NCBI): domain Eukaryota; kingdom Metazoa; phylum Mollusca; class Bivalvia; order Mytilida; family Modiolidae; genus Modiolus; species Modiolus philippinarum. The sequence goes on along the minus strand of MJUU01054342.1, from coordinate 224,387 downwards.
CAAGTTTGACATTTCTAATTTCTAACAGAACCTTATAAAATAACTACATAGCTATAATTTTCTGGTAGAAATTCAGTGGGTACATGCAATTTCTCGTCCAAATGACATCAAGTTATCGCTAAAGGGTCCAAAGCTGTACTTTTTCTGCCAAGTTGAACCAGTCCACATCATAAATTTTAAAGTCCATATATTCAATCTTTTTGCAATCATTTCTTATTTTTTCAGGTATGCCACTTCCAATATTGATATTTAATCTCTCAAATTTAACCTATCTACATCAAGAAGATAATAAGTATCGTCAAACATCCTATTTTCGACCCACTTAAATATTCGACCTATACGTGCTATTTCAACTAAAATTATGACGTCACAATCGACGCTTAGTAGGTCGAAAACCAGATAGACGAGGATAAATCAATTTTTTTTCAACATGATAAGCAATGAAAATAAATTTTCTTTCACCAAGCAGTAAATTAATGCAAGCTGGAATAATTATTTGTGGAATGTATTTTACACAATGTAATACATGATATTTCTGTAATCAACATAAAATGTACTGGAAGACAACAATAAAGGAAAGGGAAACCATTTGTACCAGGGTAAAATAAACATATCTGTCGGCTAAACACCAAATTGTCAACATGACATGTACTCCCTGAATTCTAAAACCTTAATATTGATTACACTGATACCTCTATAATTTCAGAGGAAGTAGATAAAAATAAAATTCATTATAACACTGAATGTGCAAACAGACTTAGTTTATCAGTGGTATGTTGATCACAGAAGAATAAATAATAATGGATCTTTAATATCAACATGATGTAGCATAATGTCTTTAATATTTATACACAAGTTATCTCCAATTTACCCCCATATCCCCAAAATATATTGTAATTGTTTCAAAGTGGGTTCCCACATAAACTTGATACCATATAGCTGGTAATTTTTATTTGTTCTCTGCAGAGAGATATCAGTTTTTAGCAATCATTATTTTTGCAAATTGAAAATTGTGTAAAAACAAAGATGGACAGAGATAAACAGGCTTTAATTTTCAGTTTCTATTAACTTTACTGATCACGCAAAAATTGGAACATCACAAAAATTTCCAGATATACTGTATTAACTATTTTCAGTATACATCCAAAATTTACAAAAAAAGTTCTAGTTGTTTTCGAGTTAATTTAAGATGTAATTCTTTGGCAATTTTATGTAAATTTAGCACATTTTCTAAAACAGTTGCAACTGAAAAATATCAGAAAATGCATTACTTGTGAACCCACCAATATGTCACATAATTAATCATTTTTTGTTCATTTACAATCTAACACTTTGCTTTAAAAATATTAAGTGATATTCTCTATAAAATATGCAAAATATGGGAGATAACTTATGTATTGATAAATAACTCCAGAACTGAACAATTAAAAATATAATGCCATCGAAACTGTGTGATATCTTGTGATGTACACATTAAATAAGTTACATGACTATACATTACTATAATGCAAAATATGACACAAAATATGTGGACATTGTTTATGAAGGGGAAGAAATCTTCTACATAATTCAGAAAGAAACAAAACATTTCTCATAATAAAATTATGTATGATTTGGTATGAAAAGTTTTTGGCAAATTAATTCTACCATCAATGTAGTATATAATATTTATTTCATATAAACCAAGCACTTTTTAAAAATCTTCCTATAGTTCTCTGGTACACAATATTGGATGTGTGTTTCTTAATTTCTTAACATTATACACAATTGGTCATCAAACAAAAATATAACAAATTTATACGATATCATTCAAGAAAATATAACAATATGGAAGATCTGTGCATTTGATATCATCAGGAAAAATTTCACATATATACATATATTTAATATATTACTGTTATATATATACAAAAATAATTTTGGTCCACAATATCTCGTACATTCATCAATCATTTATACCCCATACCAACATTCATAACTTTGCAATCAACACTAACAATTCACACACTATGTGTTACTCAATTTCACTTCATTTAAGTAAAACTTTTTCTCCACTATAAACTCTGTACAGAATCTCTATTAAATACTGGATATTTCAAATTAGGAGATCAAAATTACTCATTCCTTTTGCTATGATAATAATATTTAGATATGAATATCACACTAAAATACTGTAAAACAGATTAAATTTCTATATCACGATTTTATTATATTGGTGAGACTTTGGATAAAGCACCAATAACAAAAATCCCCCATAAACCTAGAGATATATGTTTAAACCATCACTAGAGCAGTAAAAATGATATATAAAACTAAAATTAAGACTACAATGTATAAGTCTTTATAGTAGTTCATTTATACATATTTCAAATTTATTCTACAGATTTCCCAAATTTCATTCTTGAAGTATTATTTCACAAAGGAACAACTTCTAGATTTATCATCTATTTTTCAGTGTCAAATTGCATTTAAGTTTATTGTTAAGTAACCAAATAAATAATCATGGTAGAGGAAATAAAACATATATTACAATTTCTAACATGTAGTAAATTCTAAACTGCAGTATATTCTTTTTTTGGACCGAAAAAACTCTGTATTTCATAGAAATTTGATTCAAAATAAGCTACAAGTACATCAATAAAATTAAAGATTTGATATAAATATAATCATAAAAATTATTTAATATTATATAAAGAAAAACGATCATCCATCACAACCACACTTCCGAGGGACGGAGTATATAATGCTCCTGAAAACCAAAAGAATGGAAAGTCCTCACTGCTACCATATTACAAACCAAATGGTCATTTCTGTTGCCAAAAAGGAAAGCAATATTTAACTAGTGAGAATTGTTTATACATGTATAAAGAATAAACTAAACAATCGTCTGCAGCAAAATTTGTTAAATATTAGTCAACAAAATTAAGAAGTGCATTGTGTCAATTAGTATTTAAAGAGACAATTTTTTTTGGTTTATTTACTACATTCATTGCACCATTAAAGACTGTCACTTTAATTCATTACATTCTTCATTACATAGACATATTATGGATATATCTACATGTATACTGACTTAGTACCTAGGTTACCAGATGTTGATTTAATCATATAGTGAACTGGTAGAAATCAAAGGAAATTGATTCATACATGTATGAAAAGTTTGCCTCATCGGTAAGGATAAAAAAATTTAAAACACCATTGACATAAATGTAGTAAATGGCATGTAGCAACTTCAAAATTTGTCCATCTAAAAATCAAATATGGTCCTAATTTTAAAGTTTACCTTACTTGATTATCAAATTAAATGATTTTACACTCTGTGTCCAAAATTTTTTTAAAGACTATCCACAAAAATTTATAAGTATTTAAACAATCGTTAGCAAAAGATAACATTCTCATCATTTTTTTTCGAGATACTTTTACTGTAAAATATTATCTAATCTCTTAGCACTTCATTAAATTATTTTTCACAACCAATTTTTATTTCCTGAATTACTGAATAGGAATGAAGGTGTTTATTTATTATTTAAAAGCTTTCAGTCTTATTCTCTTTTGTTTATGGTGACAAATTTCAATTCCCTTCACTTTATAAAATGATGAATTTAACAAAAGTTCCATAACTATTTAACAAAATGGAGTACTGGCCAGCAGTTAGTTCAATTCATTATTTTTATAAGGTTTGACAATCTGATAACAGTGTCTTGGTTGGAAAAAATCTACAGGCTATACCAATATGCTGAAGTTCGTAACATGTGTAATCTTGATTATTTTTTTCAGTTTTTAATTCATCATCAGTGTTGAGAATTCAGTTACAGTACATCAGATTATTTCTTAACTTCTCCCAATTTTAAGCAAAGTACCGGTAACTCTCCACAAAAGATGTGCAAGAAAATCAAAACAAAATAAGGCCAACAGCCATAAACAAAATGAAGGGCTTAACAAAGCGCAGTCTGCCTGGGGGTTAGAAACTATTATTATAGTAGAAAAAAAACTACAAAAAAATACAAAACTGCGGTGATTTTACTGCACCAAAATAAATAGCTTTGTGAAATTTCCAAAATCTTCCTGGACTACCAGTTCAAAAAATTTTAGTAGTCCTTTCACAAATTTACAAGCCTCAGGCTAGAAGCCTAAGGTTAATGTCAAGTGACTCTGACAAACTCCTTTTTGATGCCATAATTTTCAAAGTACTTAAAAAAAATTCCAAATACTAGGGTACAAAATAAAGTTCAACCCACTCAATTTTGGCCTGAGGAATGGAAACACTAAGTATAACAAATATATTAACTTAAGGCTGATATACAATGATATTCATATCCATGAGATTTTGCTGTATATCGGCACACTTGAAGTTCCAATCCTACCAACCTGAAATCCGTAATAAAAAGTATGGGTCACAGCACCTGTTTTTTTTTCTAGAATTGAGATCAAAGTTTGCTGATTTTTCACCCATTTTTTCACCAACATTTACATAGAATGCATGGGGAAAATATGGAAAGGCAGTTTTCAGCTGAATAGAAATTTATCATGTGTATAATTGGCCACACACATCTGGAGACAACTCATGCCTGTAGTAATAATATGTCATCTGAAAAATTATGGGTGTTCCATGAAAAACTTGTGTCGCCTGCACTACAGAAGAGCCATTTGTAGTAAAGTGAACCTCTGAAATCTGAAAACTTAAATTTTAAGTATTATGTGCATGGCTAGACTAGGAGAAAAACATTGTCTGCAAATTTGTTTAGAATATGAATAGAGTTTTGGGGACTTGCAGATCAACAAACTGAAATAACAATTAAGGTATGATGGCTTGGCAAACCTTTTAAATCTGTAAAAACAAAATTTCAAGTATAAGGTGCATAACCAGACCTGATAAACAACATATCCTGAAAGTTTGGTTGGAATCTCACAAAAATTTGTGAAGGAGTCGAAGATTAACAAACCAGACTAACAAATGAGGAACTTCGGGTCTGTGAACATCTTAATCTGTAAAATCTAAATTCTAAGTATCAGATGCACAACTGCACCAGGTAAACAACATATCCTGAAAGTTTGGTTGGAATTGGACTAGCAGTTTTGAAGGAGTTATGGATTCAAAAAGCAACACTCAAAAATGAGCAATTTTGGCTCTGTGAACCTCTAAAATCTGTAAAATCAAAATTCTAAGTATCAGGTGCACAACTACACCAAGTGATTAACATATCCTAAAAGTTTGGTTGGAATCGGACTAGTAGTTTTGAAGGAGTTGCGGATTCAAAAACCGACGGATGACACAGGACGATGATGCAGTACGACGACGACGTAAGACGACAGATAGTAATCCCTATGTGTCGACTCTGCTTACAGCAGGCGACACAATAAACAAGGGTAGTCACTCCAACCTTAACTGCTACATTTATAAAGATAAATATAATACAGTTGAAATTTTATGGTGGCACGAAAGGATATATACATATAGTCTACTTACTGGATGTTTTTATAGTTTTAGAGAACGCTACCTGAGAAAGTTTGTTTACAAGATCTACCTTCCTGATTTAATGCCTATTTAGATTAGTCGTACATTTTACCATCATTTGTGGATAGAAATATCAACTATTTTTCCCTTACTTTACATGTTATACATCATGATATAAGTTTTGACAGGATTCCTAATACATCTATATATTACTATTGTTTATACATTGTGCATTAAGTTTTGCCAGGATTTAAGGTGGTACGGGGGCCTAAACATCTGTCAGATAGAATTTTCTTATTTTTTAATGATTTACCCTTTGTTATTAGAGCATGCAAAAAATAAAATAAAACAAGAGTTGTCAGAAGACAACATAGCTCGCCGGGGATTCCAGTAACCTCAATGCACAATAAATTCGAAGTAATAGAAAGCTTTCTTCACAAGAAAGTCACATATCAAATATAAACATCCTATCACTAAACAACTTAATTCTAGAAGCAAAGTTAAAGACTTTAAAAAATACCCTCAGGGCAAGGTCAAGGTCAAAATGTCTACAAATATGGTACCATTAGAAAGCTCTCATCAAAAGAATGTCACATACCAAATATGAAGACCCCATCACTAAACAACTTAATTCTAGAAGCAAAGTTAAAGTTTAAAAAAAAAATGCCCTCAGGGCAAGGTCAAGGTCAAAATGTCTACAAATATGCTATCACCATAAGGAAGTTACATACCAAATATAAACACCCTACCACTAAAGGCATACCTTCTAGAGGCAAGGTTAAAGTTTTTTACAAATTGCCCTCAGGGCAAAGTCAAGGTTAAAATGTCTACAAGTATGGTATCAGAAGAAACCTCTCATCATAAGGAAGTCACATACTAAATATGAACATCCTGCAACTAAAAGCCTACCTTCTAGAGGCAAGGTTAAAGTTTTTTTAAAAATTGCCCTCAGGGCAAGGTCAAGGTCAAAATGTCTACAAATATGGTACCAGAAGAAAGCTCTCATCACAAGGAAGTCACATACCAAATATCAACATCCTAGCTATTCAGGTCTCAATTCCACAAGCCAGGTTAAAGTTTTGCTGACGCCGAGGACACCGACGCCGACACCGGGGGTATGACAATAGCTCTCCGGACATTCGTCCCGGCGAGCTAAAAAGGGGTCACCGGCCATATAAGAATGAAATATGATATGTAAAAATCTGCTATTTTGGTTGAAATAATAGGGAAAATAGAATTTTTTTTAACTTGGTAAATTAATAGCTTATATACTGTTCTTCAATTTCCATGAAAAGAATTTGGGGGTCACCGAACTTATTTTTGAATAAATCGCAAAAAACTAATTTTTTCCTATTATTTCTATACAAATTATCTCCCCTTAATAGAACAGGAGTAAGCTGAAAGGTTCAATATTTTGCGTGGTTACTTAATAAAAGTGGCATATTTCATCAAATTTAACTATCATAAGACATTGAAAATGGTTTCGGCAACGTTCCCATAGTGAATTCCCTTTTAAGTCACAAGCGCAAGAATGATGCACAATTTTAAACTCCCGTACTACCTTAATACCATATATTTATATTGTTTATACATTGTGCATTTTGACAAAGAATGAAATGATAGAAATGATATAAATATTGCTATATATTATTGACTAGACACAAATGTAGCACCAGAAAACAGAATCAATGCTACAAACACAATGCATAAGTCACTACTTTTATATCCAAAGCACTCCATTTTTTTTCTCAATACACTTTGGTATGAAGCTTTTATCAAATTTAAAAGGTTGTTTTCCAAAATCAGAACAAACATTCGCTTTGACATTATTCCTCCAAAGCAAATTTTTTTTACATGTGAAATATGTACACAAATTTTATTCCATACATCTATCAGACATGACTGGTCACAAGTTACTCGTGACACTGCTATAGAAAGTACCATGCCACATCTAGTAAATTTACTATGATGATACTCAACCGATATGTTCACAAATTTATACTGATTGAAAAATAATCTTAAAATTGTCATTTTTCTGAATTTCTGTCTCAGATGAGAAAAACTCTCTTGACTTCTCCATAATATAATAGCACTGTCATGGTTTTCATTGATTCTTTGGTAATACTAGTATGCGTAGTTTTGTGAATATATATATATCTCATGTATATGTACATGTTAATAATTATGTGTGGAATTATAGTATATACCACAGATAACACTCCCTCTCTAAACCTGTTCTCTACAAATAAGTAAATCTGACAGTAATATTCTGGTTTGAACTAAAACTTAGAAAAAATATAATTCACAATAAATAAATAATGATCTCTTATACATGTAAAATTGTCAAAAAGCTAAAAGTAAAAAAAAAATTACCTCCAACAAAACAAAAATATCTGGTATAAATTAACAATACCATCAAGTTATATGAAAATCTGCTTCATAGTTTTATTACAGTGTCATGTTTAATAAGCTAGTAATAAAGAGAAGCGTAACAAAAAACATTAACAACTAATCGAGGGGGTGTTCCATCTTAACAAGGCCTTCAGGTGATACCTCGAACCTGTACTTCTGCTTTATTTAATCATCATAAAGAAGACTTTTTCTTCAATTTTCACGTCTGGCTTTTTTCTTCTTGCTCTTTGGTTTTGCTTCCACCCAGGAATCTATGAAAATAAAGTATTCATTGTCAATTGTTAATTTTTTTTAACATTTAAACATTATGAATGAATAACTAGTGTATGATTTAACGATTACCAATTTTATAGATCTTTGCTATTTCCTATATTTCCTAAACATAATACATGAATTAACAAATATAAATTCCAGTCATATAACAAGCAACTTCCCATTAATTACAAATGTCAACTGTAATCTGAAAAGTTATATATATATCAACCAAAATTTGAATAATAACCAATCATTATCATGATCTAATCATTTACCAACGTAAATGATGATCTGATCAATCATAATCTATCAGCGACCAATACCAATCATAATCTGATCAGTGTTAAATACCAATCATAATCTAATTAGTGAATAGAGCGCTACACAAGAGTGCAGCATGATATAACCCAAGCATGTCAACAACTGAAATTTGAACAAGTGTAATTTAAAGTGATTGTGGACACAGTAAATAGCTTGAAGCAGTAACTAGATGGACACAATAAGGAGCTTGACACAGTAATAAGCTGGGCACAAACTATGGAACTTCATCAGTCTTTTTCATGCTTTTGTTCCCTGAAAGCTCGGAAACTGTAAGTTACGCTAAATCTGTTGACATACTACTGACAGCTTACATCAAAATGAATCAAAGGGAAAAAAGAAGATGTGTCCATGGGACACAGATGCCCCCACCATATAGATTTATCAGCAAACAGGAAGTAGATGAGTGAAGGATCAAATCATTCATCTTTGACAAAAATTTCATATGTACAAACGGACAAGGGTAAAACTTAATGCCCCCGTCGCCTAACGGCGGGGCATAAAAATTAAAGATACCAGTTTTACATATTTTCAAAATTTGCAATTTCGGTACTTTAGACCCCTTATAATTCGGAAATGGTAAGGGATAAGCCAAATCTGTTAACATACCAAAAGCTTGCAACAAGAGGAATTTAAAGAAAAAATCCCATAGATATCTGATTATTTAAAATAAAGATTTTACATATTTTGAAAAACTGTAATGGTCCCTTTGACCCTTTATAGCTAAGAAACTGTAAGAGCTACAGGGATGAGATTCAAATATTTGATGACCCGCGGAAATAACTGGAAATCAGCCTGGCAGAATTATAAAATTACGTATAATAACCGAATCGGTCAGGATCGGACCCGAAGAAATCCGTGATTCTGCGAAAGCATCACATCCCTGGAGCTATGAAAAAATCTGTTGATATACTACTAAGAGCTTACAACAAGAGGAATCTCAACAAAAAAATCCCATTGAAATCCGATGAAAAATAATAATTTTAGGTAATCTACACATTTGCAATTTTGGCCCCGTTTGGTCCCTTATTGCTCTAAACGGAAACAAGTTGTTAAAAATCTAATAGTAAAATGCATGTAAATTTTTTTCATAAGGAATCTATTGAAAAAATCTGCATCAAAAATCGGATTTGAAATAACTAAAAATGTTTTTTTTGAGATTTGCCCCTTTTGGGCCTCATTTATCTCCAAACGGTACAAATGACGTGAAATCTGTCCGTCTTACTTCTGATTGGAAATTTCCTCAGGAGCACACTGAAAGAAAATCCCGCAAAATCCGATAATTAATTAAAATTCTTCAGCCAAATATGTTAAAAAAACACCCAGTTTCCCCCCTTTCGGCCCATTTTTTTTTAAATAAGAGGGGCCACAAAATCCAAAACCATACATATCATTCTTTTTGTGTCGTGGAACATTGTGTTAAAATTTAATAAGAATTGATCATCTGGAACTTAAGTTATTGACCAAAAACTAAGGTGTCTACAGACAATGATGACAACAACGACGACAGCACCATACTTTATATTACCTCAAATTTTTTGAGGTCATATGAAAATACAAATCATAATTTGATCAGTGAACAACACAAATCATAATCTGATCAGTGATCATTTCAAATCATTATCTGATCAGTGACCAATACCAATCATAATCTGATCAGTTACCAATACCAATCATAATCTGATCAGTTACCAATACCAATCATGATCTGATAAGTATCCAATACCAATCATAATCTGATAAGTAACCAATCATAATCTGATCAGTTACCAATCTTAATCTGATCAGTAACCAATACCAATCATAATATGATCAGTAAACATCACAAACCATAATCTGATCAGTGACCAATACAAATCATAATCTCATTCTTATCTGACCAGTGAACGATACAAATCATAATCTGATCAGTGACCAATACAAATCATAATCTGATCAGTTACCAATACAAATCATAATCTGATCAGTGATCATTACAAATAAATAATCTGAAAAGTTACCAATCATAATCTGATTAGTGACCAATCGTAATCATAATCTAATCAGTGACATCAGAGGAGGGTGGTCATTTTGCACACGACACGCATATCTGACTTATATTATCGATTGATTGAGAGATTATTGATCATTAAGTACATGCATGTCAACGAGTAAAGATCAAAAACAGTCGTCTCTGCCACAATATATGGGGGTAGTTGTATATAAGGCATATATTGTTTGTCATTTGTAACTATATCATATTAAAAATATTTTATATTGAGATAAAAAAAAATTCTCATGCTGTTTTTATTTTATTTAAAAAAATGCTTGCACATTCACAATTAGTATCATCAACATGTCTTTAATCGAGTCAGTTCAGATAGCACTTATATGCGTACGTCCTACTTTAAATAACCTGTATTTAATTAAATTTGTGTTAATTAAAACAAAGAGTGACAAATAAACAGAGTGTACACGAACTCGGCGGGATACAATTTGCATTCATGTACATGTAATAACCGTGACGTGTGTAATTCCCGATTAGATTGATAAAAGTCAGGTTTTTATATCTAAAATCCATTATTATACATAAATACGATTATTTTGTACATTTTCAGAGATTTTCACCAGTTTTTACTATTTCTACATGACATCTTATTATGAAAATTGCAACCAATTTAGGTCATTTTCATCGACTAATAACTTTGTAAAAAGTGGAGCCTTCAGGAGCCTTTTAAGAGTTTTAAAAAGTCGTATGTATTGGAATTTCGATGATACAAACTTGAAAGTAAAGTCCACTGTAACTTTTTCAAAAATCTGAATAATATATGACTGGTATTTTCAAATTGTCGTCTCGCCATTTTGGGTTACTTACTTATCAACTGAATTAAATCACTTAAATTATATAAAGTGCTACTTTTTTATACAACTGGTTATTTTGAAGTTATCTATCAATCCCTTGATACCGTGACATGCCACTTTTAAGGCATTAAAACCCCTGAATTCTCGACTTAAAAATTTCGAAATTTAGACCATTTTCGTTATTTTAATTAAGTGTATCGACGCGCTAATACTGAACCACGTGACCTTTGCACACGACACAAGTATGCGTACCCTCCTCTGCAGTGACATATACCAATCATAATCTGATCAGTTACCAATACCAATCATAATCTGACCAGTTACCAATACCAATCATGATCTGATAAGTATCCAATACCAATCTTAATCTGATCAGTAACCAATACCAATCATAGTAAGATCAGTAAACATTACAAACCATAATCTGATCAGTGACCAATACAAATCATAATCTCATTCTTATCTGACCTGTGAACGATACAAATCATAATGTGATCAGTGACCAATATTGATCCCTGTTGAGTGTATTGTATTTCCCTGCAGGACTGACCTGTCACATACTTTTACAAGGGACCATCTATGGACCATTATGACTAAGTTTGGTTCTAACTGGATAACTAGTTTCCGAGAAGAAACCTGAATGTGTTTCTTAATACACCAATGTTAAACTAGAGCTGTTGCAGAATGGCAGCTAGTTATACCCCCTGCTCACTGAACGACTAATTGGGCCAGTAGTTTAAGAGAAGAAAACCTTTGGATGAGTATATAAAAGGATCAAATATTAATCTATGTTCCCTGATGGTGGTCATCTTGGATGGGTGCAGATCTGACGGTACAATTTAAAAGGGAACCACAAAAAGATTTGTGTGACAAAGTTTGGCTCCAATCTGCCCATGGTTTCAGGGAAGAAAATCTTTAAATGAAAAGTTTACAATAATTGCCAAGTGATGGCAAAGACTAATACTGGCTGTAGCTAGCGAGCTTGAAAATTCCGCCCAGGTTTTGGTTACATAGAAAGCATTGCAGACAGAATGAGAATAAAGATATGCCCAACTGCTGAATGTGATGTTATCTGTGTCCATACGACTACATGAAAAAAATTCACCTTCTGAATGTATTAGTACTAAAGAAAGAAATACTCATGGTAAGTAAATATGCCAATGCTGGGTGTGTTGTCTGAATTATGATATTAGTGTATGTCAGACTTGAGGAAGGAAATGTCAATGCTGAGGGTTGTCTAAATGATGATATAAGTTGATGTAATACTCAAGGCAGAAATGTCAATGCTGGGTGTGTTAGTACTAGAGGAAGGAATGCAAAAGCTGAGTACATTGTATAAGAAATGAAATATTTGTCTCTCAGACCAAAGACACCAATGCCCCTGCTTAGTATGTTTTCTGTGTCTGTAAGACTAAAGGAGGGTATATCCTGAGAGTGTTGGTACTAGAGTACTAGTGGAAGGAACGCACATGCTGAGTATTGTCTTAGTAATGATAATTGTGCCCAATAAAACAAGATGAACTGAAGTCCATATTAATCACTTTACAAGATATTACCTCCAAGTTCATCAAATGAGACAGACATTTCAGATCCATTATTTTCTGACGAGTTTTTATCACTTTCAACTGGCGTGGCCTTTATTGGTTCAACATCTGTGTGAATAAAAAAAAAATACTCAAAAAGGGGTTAATTAAAATAGAGTAGGTAATTGTTGTTGTGATATGAATACTGGACTGCTTAATGTTCATCACTATCCATTTAGCAGAAAGACTGTGTAAAAATGTTCTTTCGATGACATTCAAAAAGTTAGGTAAAATTATTTTAATAAAGACAAAAAAATCAATACTCAATACACAATCCTTTGAGTTACAAGGCATTAATTTGATTAAAAGTAAAAACTGCTTACGATAAAGGAAACAAGAAATTAAATCTGAAATATCAGACAACTACTGTATACATTGTATAAAAATATTTTTTTAATCTAAATTTGTATTTTTTATCTAAAATGCCAGGGTTTATAAATTAAGTTAAATTTTGAAATCAATATCAAATTTTTAATATCATAATTTTTAACAAAATACATATGTAAGTTATACATGACATGCAAAAGGAGACTTCAATAGTTAGAAATAATACTGTGAATAAATTAGAAATAATACCGTGAATAAACATAGTAATGATATATATTTTATTATGGTTGTGGTAAAATCTTCAGCAAATAGCCAGACATTCTCTATGCATACAAAGTTAACTTGTACAACATGTACAATGTTGCGATGGTATGGATTATTTTTCATATAATTTCAGCCTTAATATGTATTATAACAATTTAAGAAAACCAAATGGTTTTGTGAAACACTTATGCAGCAGCTAACATGAAACTTTGAATTTTATTCACTGACATAAATTCTAAAAGTTTTTCAAAAGTCAGTCATCTGGTAAGGCCAAGGTCACTCACAAGGTATAATAAGGTCAAGGCCACAAGGTAAAATATTTTGACGCCACTTAAAAGGTGTTGCCACAAGGAATACACATGTGACAAACGAAAGTCCTTTTAATTTTGGTTCAAACGATATTTAAATAAAGGGCTACGTCGAGTGCAGCATGATATGACAGCAGCATTTCAACCACTAAAATTTGAAGAAGTTTAATTTAAAGTTCATGTGGACACAGTATAGAGCTCAGTGGCCCTTCTTTTCTATATCTTAGAAAAATCAACAAGAAAGCTATATAAAAAAAACAAAAACAAAAACAAAAAACAAATTCTACCATCTTCCATTTTTGAAAAAAAAAAGATTCTATAATATTTAAACTAAGAACTAAATCTTACATCATATCACAGAAATTTTGAGGATTCTGTTGAGTATCTACTATATACATAAATTATATCAATTAATTATCCATAACACAAGAAGGCTTTATACCAAGTCAGTTAAACTTCAATGGCTTGAAAACTGATAAAAACAGTTCAAGCTAGTGGGGGTGTTCAAGCAATCCCAGTCAAACAGTGTTTGAACAAAGAGTCCAGATAATGAGTTGGAGACATCCATGGTGTTTCATTTATTGAAGTTTGAGCCATAGAAGTTCTACTATGTATATAAAGTTACTGTGAAGAGTATGGTGGTTTGTAAAAAACATTGTCATGTTAGAAATGTGTATATTTACAATAGACTGTATATAACAGATTAGTTAAATCACAATAAAAATCAATACCTTCTGCATTTATGATTACAAAATCATTAGTACCTTTTGGAGGCTCATCAACAGCTACTGGTTTGCTTTCTACTTTTGGTTCTGCTTTCTAAAAAAAAATCAAGTTTAATAATTCAAAATACAGAACAAAAAATGTATTATTCTTAAAGAGAATGATCCATGATCCAATACTAAAACTATAGATAAACAGCATAATAACTTACTAAGCATCCACTACTGCTATATTAATGTATATGTTATTACAAACATGGGACATATACTGAAATTAATTCTGAGTTGGTCACTTGGCAAACCATGAAATCCACAATAATTGGAACCCAAGGAATAATAATACTTTCACAGTATACTGCACTAATAAAAGCTATTAAATTTAAAACTACATATACATTTAATACTACATATACATATAATACTACATATACATATAATACTACATATTGTAGTAAGAGGGTTACTCAACATTGGCTTTATATGCATACCTCAATAGCTTTTTTGCCTTTCTTGGATTCTGGAGTCTTTGTTTTGACATCTTGTGGTTTAGTTTCAGAGGTCTGTTTGGCAGTTTTAGCCTCAGCTTTTTCTTCTTTTGTTTTCACTACTGGTTTACTTTTTTCTTCCTTAGGTTTACTCTCTTGCTTTGGAGATTTCATTTCTTTTGGTTTGACATCTTCCTTTGGTTTTACTTCAGCCTTGCCTTCTTCTTTCTGTTTTTGTTTAACATCAGTTTTGGCTTTAGTTTCAGATTTTGGAGTTTCAGTTTTAACATCTTCCTTTGGACTTTCTGCCTTAGCTTCACTCTTCTTTTTGCCTTTTGTTTTCTTGCTTACTACTTCTTCAAATTTCTCTTGCTCCTGTAAATACTGTATTTTTTAACAACAGTAAACAAAACTCTAAATAAATAGAAAACTTGATGTCATATTTACACTAGTCTGAATACCTTTCCATCAATAAAAATCAATGTTAGGGCTATTCCATTTAAATCTACCATTTAGGGGGGAACGCCATATATTTTAGACCCAACCACCAATAGAAACTAGAATAACTGTGAGCAAAGCTCACAAAAACATACCCCCCGCTTCCCCATTTGATTCCAGATGTAAAAAAAAAATCACAAAAAAAAAAAGATTCAAGTCAAATCAAATTTTTAAATAGCTGGTGCACAACGGCAATATGTACTGAACATTTTGTGAAAGTTTCATTGAATTTTACCAAGTGGTCTAGGAGGAGTTGTCGCCACAAATTATGTACCATATGGTAGACGGAATAACGAATGGACTGACGGACGGACAGATGAACGAACAGACACCATGATCACTATATACCATCAGCTAAAGCGGGGGGGGGAGTAAAAAAATCAACCTCAAATCAAAGTTTAAAATAACTGGTGCACAACTGCAATATCCACTGAACATTCTGTGAAAGTTTTATTGAATTTCATCAAGTGGTCTAGGAGGAGTTGTTGCCACAAAGTAGGTACCCTACGGCGGACGGACGAACGAACAGACGGACGGACGGACGGACAGACACCATGATCACTATATACCGCCCGCTAAAGCGGGGGGTATAAAAATATTATTTCTACCATTAGTCAATATCAGGCTGACCCCCAGGACCAAGAGAAAAAAATAAAACTGGCATTCCTCCCTCGGGTGATAAATTTTTCTGGAATACCCCTTTATGAAAAAGTGAAATCAGCATAAAAAGCCATATCTAAGAGCAATCAGATTTGCATATTCAGAAAAAGAGTACTGTCAAACATACAAATACATGTATAAATTGTGTATGTAGAATATATGCCAGATAAATATATTCTGCCTAGTATGGTAAAATTTTAAGACAAAAACTGATGGGCAATCAATGGAATGTGTGTAGCTCATTGTATCTTGTAGTAATTATGAGCTTTTTTTCATGGTGTATTTCTTTTTAAGGTTTAAATAAAATTTCAAGTATGCACATACGAACAAGATTACCTGAAAGTTAAAATAGAATATATGACTAACAATTTTGGAGATACTTTCAAGTAACAAACTAAAAGACCATACAAGATATCAAAACCAGGTGAAATAAAGGGCTACGCCAAGCGCAGCATGATACGACCGCAGCATGTCGAATACTGAAATTTGAACAAGTGTAATTCAAAATGAATGAGGACACAGTAAAGAGCTTGATACAGTAATTAAATGGACACAATAAAGAGCTTGAATCAGTTGCCATTTTGGCCCCTTTGGCCCCTTTAGCTCAGAAACGGGAAAAGCTATGCCAAATTTGTTGACTTACTGAAAGCTTATATCAAGAGGAATTCAAAGAAAAAAATCCCATCAAAATCCGATGAAAAATAAAGATTTCACATATTTCGAAAATT
Organism: Modiolus philippinarum; assembly: GCA_002080025.1. Classification (NCBI taxonomy): domain Eukaryota; kingdom Metazoa; phylum Mollusca; class Bivalvia; order Mytilida; family Modiolidae; genus Modiolus; species Modiolus philippinarum. The sequence continues at coordinate 207,531 of MJUU01054342.1, read as the reverse complement.
TGCAATTTTGGCCCCTTTGACCCCTTGTAGCTCAGAAACGGTAAGAGCTACACAAAATTTCTGAAAGCTTATATCAAGAGGAATTCAAAGAAAAAAATCCCATCGAAATCCGATGAAAAATAAAGATTTCACATATTTGGAAAATTTGCAATTTTGGCCCCTTTGACCCCTTGTAGCTCGGAAACGGTAAGAGCTACGCAAAATCCGTTGGACAAAGTACTGAGAGCTTATATCAAGAGGAATTCAAAGAAAAAAATCCCATTGAAATCCGATGAAAAATAGATTTCACATATTTGGAAATTTGCAATTTTGGCCCTTTTGACCCCTTGTAGCTTGAAAACGGTAAGGTAAGAGCTATGCAAAATCCGATGAATACTACTGAAAGCTTTTATCAAGAGGAATTCAAAGAAAAAAATCCCATCGAAATCCGATGAAAAATAAAGATTTCACATATTTGGAAAATTTGCAATTTTGGCCCCTTTGACCCCTTGTAGCTTGGAGACGGTAAGAGCTACGCAAAATCCGTTGACATCCGCTGCAAGCTTATATCAAGAGGAATTCAAAGAAAAAAATCCCATTGAAATCTGATGAAAAATTAAAATTTCAGGTAATCAGCAAATTTGCAATTTTGGCCCCGTTTGGCCCCTCATAGCTGGGAAAGGAAATAAGTTACCAAAAATATAAAAGTTGAGCGCTGTATTAATCTTTCATAAGGAATCTAATGAAAAAAACTCCATCAAAATCGGACAAAAAAAAAGAAAAAAAAAAAGAAGATTTTTGAGATTTCCCCGTTTTGGGACCCATTTGTGTGAAATCTGTTGACATACTGTTGATTGGAAATTTCCTAAGGAGAACACTGAAAGAATCCCCATCAAAATCCGATATATAATAAAGATTCTACAGTCAAATATGTGAAAACATCAAATGTAACCCTTTTTGGCCCCTTTTTTAAAAACGGGTGGGGCCCCAATGACCAAAGCTATGCCAAGCCTTCCTTTTGTGCCAAGGAACATTGTGTTAAAATTTCATAAGGATTGATCGACTGGAACTTAAGTTATTGCCCAAAAACAAAAGTGTCTACAGACGATGACAACGACAATGACGACAACAGCAACATACCATTATACGACCGCAAAAAAATTTTGCGGTCGTATAAAAATAGCAAATCTGTATCTTGTTATGAAAGATGTACAGGTCTTGCCATATTGACATTAGAAGGTTCCATTCAACTTATCATGTAAACTATATACCTGAAGTTACAGCAACAAAAGATAAGTCACAATTCAATTTGTACCTGCAGTACCATATAATTATTCATGTATAGGCTGTATAACAAGGTATCAAGCCAGGCTTAAGAACCAGAAAAATAAGTGACAGAAAGAATGGAGTAACAAGATCTATGCTTGGGTACCAAAAGTAAGGTGATTTTAATCTGATTACCTTTGGTTGTTCTGGTGTCTTCACTGGTTCCTCTTTAACTTGTGGTTTGCTTTGCTCTACCTTTGGTTCAGCATCTTCAGCTTCCTAAAACAAAATGAAAATGTGTCACATACCTTGACCAAGTGTCAAACCTAGATTATATAAATATTACTTATAATCTTAATGTTCTTCGATTTCAAACAGATTAACTTTTTAAGTCTTTATAAAACAAAGGTATTAAAGAATTCTTACAATTAGGTAAACAAAAGTTTAGATCAAAGTAACTTGTTTCAGTCAAATGCTGTCATCTAGTCTAAAGCACCCGCAATAAAACAATATTTAGTTAAAAACAAATTTAACTATGAAAAAAATAAAGAAAATGTGTCCATGGGACATGGATGGCCCCCGCCATACAGATATGTTGATAAACAGGAAGTAGATGAGTGACGGACTTGAAAAGGGGAGACACAAATCATTCCTGTATACACAAGCTGCGAAATCTTTGACGAAAATTTCAGACGTAAGTACGGACAATGGTAAAATTTAATGCCCCATGTCGCCTATGGCGGGAGCATAAAAACTTTTTCTAGTACACAAACAATCTTCTTAATTATATTTTGCACATGTCCACATTTTTTCCAAATTTAAAAACATTTCGACTTAGATATCTCGAACAACCTTTTAGCTTAAAGTGTATACATGAGTTCTAGGTGTTTTGAGCCAATGAAATTAGACTACATTAATTCCTGAACAGCTACAACTCAGAACCATGGGAAACAATGGAAAATTTCATGTTCAAAGCCTTCACTCTATATCTTATCTAAAAACTTGAATACGTTACTGACCACTATAACAATTTAACAATAAAAATAATTGATAAATAAAATATCTGTACCTTAAATTGGTTACTAAGCAATGAGACCATAATTGAACATTTGACAAGAAGCTAAATAAGAAATCTCAGAGGTAAATTATGTGATAAAACACCAACCTTTCCAGATTTCTTCTTATGTTTTTTCTTGGACCTTTGTTCCTGAGGGGGTTCCTCTGCTACAACAGTAGCTGTTGCTTCTGTGACCTTTTCTTCAACTATGACCTTGTCTTCTGCAAATTTCTCCTCTACTGGAGAGTCTGTCTTTTTCGACTTCTTTTTACCCCTGGTCACTTGGGTAGTCCAACCACCTATAACAAATTCACTTATTTTACATTCCAAGTAACTTCCACTGTGGGTTCTTAGTTTTGAAACAAAAGATAAAATAGTGAAAGGATTAACAGAATTTGATATTTAATGCTTCATTTTTATGGTTTAATGTTTCATGGTCATAATAGTAAACTACATACATGTATACCAAAAACATATTCTGTGTAGTAAAAATTGAATATTTTCCAACTTCAAAGTATGATATGACTTAGACAAATTTTTTTTGTCACTATCGTATACATCACATTTTTATCATTTTCATTTACTGTTTCAATTTTATTTATATTCTTAATTTTTTTCCTGTTGTCTTCTATATAAATTTGGAAGATCTTAAAATATATATAGTAATTTTGGGGTATAGAATGAACATAACAGTATCGTCTCAAGTAAAATTATTTACTTTTTTCTTGTAATTTTAGACATCTTTAATTTGTTGGAATTTTGCTACATGATATTGTTTTTTTTCTAAGAGTGGTTGTATAAACTTTATAAATTTACCTGGTACTTGAAAAGATCATTGAAATATTTCTGGTTACCTTTTTGAGTGTTTTTCATATATGTATAAATGGTTGGTTTATTTTTATTTTAAATTAATTATTAATTATAAAAAAAGGTGTAGTTATAGTTCAAATACATTAATGGAAAATAGATATCAAAAGTCTTCCTGAGATTTATTAAGTTACAGAGGAAAAAGTAATCTAACAATTGTACATTATTAAATTTGGTATATGAAAAGAAAAAAATTGACACTTTAACTGCATCCTCATGATCAGTCAATATACCTTTCTCATGTCAATAACTTTCAACCCCTGGTTTCATTATTAGGCTGTAATTATATAATATTGCACTAATTACCAACCAAGTTCATGTACTATATGTACTTAGCCCTATTTAGAGTGAAAGCACTTTTCAGATAATCATTTTTTCCCAAACCAATTGAATTTGTAGGTATAAAGCACACTTGAGTTGTTTTAATAATATTACCAGCATCATCATCAGCTAATTCTTTGGCTGGAGGTTTAATCTCCTCAGGTTCCTTCACAACTTTCTTCTAAAACAAAAGTAACTGATTATATCAAATGTCTATCTTCACATACGTGTATAAAAGTATCTGTAAAAATTTGTGTTATTTATATGTCATTGTACACATTTGTACTATATATTCAAAATTATACCTTTACAGTGCTTCATTGATTTACATCAACTGCAATAGTTGTATTAGGATATCTGCTGTACATTTCCATGATCAATTGTACTCGTGTAAGCAATAGCCAGAGTTTATTTAAAAAGATTAGAAACAAGTGTTATTTAACTAGGGGGGTACATTTGGACAAGCCAAAAATTATCCACTTGTTTAAATTTTTTCAATATTCATAATTTTTTTGAACAGGTGTCAGAGAAAGCAAGGGCTGTCGCTGAATGGCAGCAATTTACATCCACACTCATTGAACCCTGAATCCAGAGCTGTCAAGGGGGTTCAGGTTCCCTGAGTGAGACGGGAGGATCTGGGGGTTTGCCCTGCAAGATTTTTTTCCGAAAACTCAAAATGGTACATACTGGGCAGATATCATGTGGTAATAGCAAAGAATTTGCAACAAAATTCTTGCCATAAAAAGAATATAAAATGAAATTGCTTTCATATATGTGACTTCAAATGAAAATTGTGTTTCATTTAGTAGATATTTATGGAAAATAAACCAGGTGGATGAGAAAATACACGAAAAAACCCAAATTTCTGGTTTTTCTTGTCAAGAAAGGTTGTTCTTCTATCAGAAATATAATTTTTCTTGAAAATTTAAAAAGTGTGACATTGAAAGGGACGAGCGTGAGAGCATGATTTGGGTCGGAAAGCGTGACTCTCACACCCAAAGCGTGAGACTTGAGAGGTCTGCTGAATCAATATGGTAAGTGCAAAATTAAGTGTGTGTGGACACAATACAGGTATGGACACAATACAAGTGTGGACACAGTACAAGTGTGGACACAAAACAAAGCATTTACAAAGTCGCAGAAAAAAATGAGATTGAAAAATTTTAGAAGGATGCAGGGCATAAAGATGGAAATGGGGTTGGTCAGTTAACAGGAAGTAGTATTTCAATATAGCTGAAAAGGAGAGACACAGTATTATACCACATACATTTGTACTGAAGCTCTATGCTAAATATCAAGTTGCTGTGATAGGTGGTTGTTGGGAAAAGTATGACAAAAAAGTCACATTTTGAAAATTTTGGTAAAAAACATACCAAGTCAGTAAACAGGAAGTAGTGAAGCAATTAGGCCAAAAGGGGAAACGCAATTAATAAAACAATACCGAAGCTGCCTGCAAAATATTAAGTAGCTGTCATGTGCAGTTGCTGAGAAAAATGCAACAAAAAAGTTACAAAATGAAAATTAAAAGGCACAGTCCGTAAGCAGGAAGTGGTGAATGGCCAAAAAGGGGAGGTGCAGTATAGGACTCCATACTGATGCACCATACCATATCAAGTGGCTGTCATACGTGGATGCTGAGAAAAATGTGACGAAAAAATCACAATTTTGAAAATGAAAGTCTGAAAGACAAAAAGTATGTAAACAGGAAGTGGTGACTTGATTCTGCCGAAAAGGGGAGGTGCAGTATACTATATGGCCCTATATCGATGCACCTTACCAAATATCAAGTGGCTGTCAGCTGTAGTTGCTGAGAAAAATGTGACGAAAAAATCACAATTTTGAAAATGAAAGTTAAAAAGACACAAAGTCGGTAAACAGGAAGTGGCGATTCAATTTGCCCAAAAAGCGGAGGCACAGTATAGGACCCCATACTGATGCATCATACCAAATATCAAGTGGCTGTCGTGTAGTTGCCGAGAAAAAAGCGACAAAAAAGTCACAATTTTGAAAATGAAAGTTAAAAAGACACAAAGTCAGTAAACAGGAAGTGGTGATGCGATATGGCGGAAAATGGGAGACGCAGTACAGGACCCCATACTGAAGCACCATACCAAATATCAAGTGGTTGACATGTGTGGTTGCTGAGAAAAATGCAACGAAAACATGTGTGACAGACGGACGGACGGATGGACAGAGGTAAAACAGTATACCCCCTCCTACGGAGAGGGGTATAATTATTTTAACATGGGGTTTTAAATTTTGATTGAGTGTCAATACAGCAAAGATCCTTCAGTAAAATATCTTAATTTACAACATGAAAGGTATTCTCTCCCAGTGATTTAAAGATGTGAACTGACACTTTGAGAATTCTAAGACTTCAAATTCAGGTTATTTTTACAATGAAACCGTCAAATACAAGTACAACAGATATTATTTCTCCAAATTATAAATATGTTAATTATTTAATTTATAGATCCTATTGAGTTCAAAGGAAAAAAGATTAAAAAACTAAAAACCTAGATGGGTTGAACCCAAAAGGAATAAAGGGCTACGCCGAGCGCAGCATGTCGACCACTGAAATTTCAACAAAAGTAGTTTAAAGTGAATGTGGACACAGTAAAGATCTTGACACAATAATTAGATGGACACAATGAAAAAAAGAAGCTAGACACAGCTATAAGCTAGAAACAAAATAGGGAAAAAATCAACCCTTTTGATTACACACTGATAAAAAACCGTAAGAGCTATGCAAAATATGTACTATCAACTAAAACTTTAGGCCAGACTTTTTTTTATTTTCTGTTTAACGGGAAAATTTGGAAAAAAATAGGGTCGAGAGGGCGAAATAAAAATAAAAATAAAAGTTGAAAATCAGTCGAGTCGATACAAAAAATAAAGATAAAAGTGATCGGAACCTCTTTTTTTTTTTTTGAAAGTTAAATTTAAATAATTGTATTAGTAACAAAACATGTACCTTTGTATCTGAAACCATGGTGTTGCTGATGAATGGTGAATAGTATTTATTTAGATTTCGGAAGTACATGTATTAGATAAAAAAAATTGTTCCAACCCATTGGCTTCAGCAGACTGTGATAATCAACAAGGCAATAAAGTATGCAAACCTACATGTAATAACAGAAATTATCCTAATATCTTAATAAAACTAGTTTGTCATATATTCCAAAGAACTTCTCACAAGATGCTGATTATAGACAAAATGGACAGATCATTTGCGGGGGTTTTGTGTCAAAGTTCCCCTCAAACTGAACAAATAGAGACTCCAGGCTTTGGTAAGGGCTAGGGCAAGAGTAAGCTGAAAATTTCACAAGATAACCACAAAACACCAATGAACTTTCACCAAGAGCAGCAAATTCTATCTCATTAAGAAAATTACTAAATACAGTATTCATGGTATTCATCACTATGAATTATTTCAAATTATGGCATATTTCCTGGCTCATTAACATATTATATTTGCAATTCTTCAATGAACATACCAATATTCCTCAAGTAAAACCTATAACAAGTCCTTCTAAACTCCTGTCTTTTATTTGCCAATCCAATTTGTTCTGCCTGAAGGGGTTTACTCCAGTAATGACAAATTGGTATACAATAGAATTCTATAGAATCTTGATTGGTTGATTGGCAAATAAAAGACAGGAGTTTTGAAGGAGTTGTTATATAGTAGAGCGGCGAATTGAGCAAAAGTCGCTTATTTAAAAAGTTTAAATGACCCAAATACCCTATTCAATTTCTCGGTCGTATTGTATAGCTTGATTATTATATTTTTGAAATATGTCTGTCGTAAAATTGAAATGTGGTAGAAACAATGTGATAATTGCAATTGAATGACAGGACCTTAAACGGAATGTCGACACCCAAACTAATCTTTTGGGCTTGTTACCTAATAAATGAAAACTTATCTGCAAATGGCATTATTACATGTAAAATAGATAATTGCTGAAACATTTTTCACGTTATAGATCATTCTTCGAATGTGCATTCTATTTTTATGGAAGATTAGAAAATACCCATAAAATCAACCTAAAAATCAGTGTTTTTCTCGAATTTAACACAAAATAAACAATTACAGTATGCAGTTATTGTTTTAAGTTAAACTATACGCCCTATCTAACAAGTTCGATGGTAATTTTGTGTCATAGCACTAACCAATTATGTTTTAAATGCATTTAAATTGTTTAAAATTAGAATATGCAATCCGTAAATATTTCGTAGTTAGTCCGTCAATCAGTCTATTATTAAATTAAACGATCAAATTCATTCAGTTGATAAACGATTTCTTAGTTTCTAAACATATCCCTTGTTAGTTTTGCTGCTTTATGTTTAAATTTATTGATACACAATGTATTCAAGGCAAATCATGCGTGTTTTGGGGATATATTTACAATTTAATGTGAGGGTGTGTTTGATTTGCATTGAGAAAGGTGTGTGTGATTAGTATTGTTAATAGTTCGTAAAACTGAAAAGCCGCTACAGTCTAAATAAATTTATTAAGCGCAGTCTAACAGATACATGTCAATAAGGAAGCTAAGGTCGTTTTTGCATTGGACGTTGACAAATATTTTTGATTGTTTATTTTACTTTATGTTGTTTTTCGTTTTTTCTGGGTTTTTTTGTTCTGTTCTTTTTCTTGTTTTTGGGGTGATATTGCTTTACTTTTTTTTGTTTTGCATATTTTGCTTGTTCTGCTTGTTTTTTTTTTTTTTTTTTTTTTTTTTTTTTTTTTTTTTTTTTTTTGCTTTTTTTCGTTTGTTTGTTTTTTATCCTTTTTTATGTTTTTTTTTTGGTTTATGTTTGATTTTTTTGTTTGTTTTGGTTTTGGGTTCCTTTACAACATCAGAGGTAATGCCAACACAACATACAGGCAGCAGTTCTGGTATGATTTTTTTTAAGCTTTTCGGATTCATGCATTGTTAGTAAAATTTTCGAGTCAGATTATTAACTCTGTTCTTTTTGGATATACAATAAGTGTTTTCAATATTCTTTATCTAGATAGCTACATCTTATAAGGATGTTTAGAAAAGGTGTTTGAAATGCTCTATAATTCAAGAATATCTGTTGCAAAATTAAATGACCTGTCATTCTAAAGCACAAAAAGGCTATTCAACCATGATTTCGATTGAATATTAATTTGAAATTAAAAGGATGGACCAGATAAAACCTGATTGATTGCATATGACTCTGGTTTGCAAATCTGCATCAGACAACAAATTCAAAACAGTTAAAGACAAATAGCAAATGAGGGTAATAACAGAACTGCTAAAAGGAATCGTTAAGAGTCGAAATCCAAAGGACAAAAAAGCAAACAAATTAGGTGCAAAAGCAACAGAAAACTTTGATTTCTTGTATATCCTTTCATTTTGTTTAAAAACATTTCAGCAAAACTATGCTTGTAATGAACAAAGGTTCTAGATGTTGGACGGAATTGGGCTTGATCAAAATACTAAAAAAGTTAAGTTTGGTTCTGTGGGTGGTTATGCAATCAAATTAAAGAGATAAATAACATAATACCGAAGTTGCTGTTAATTTGGACTCTGCATATGCACATTTCGACAGCTTATGTCTCTTCAGTGTAGATAAAATCAAAAGAGATGATATAAAGAACATATAACTCATTTGTAACTCCATAGCCAACTAAGGACAGTGTCTTTGCATGACACACTCCTTTAATGAAACTAATACATAGACTTAATTACCATCTTATTGTGACTGATGTTGACGATGAATGTCTCAATAGAAAACTTATAGGTACTTATAAGAGACAATATTAGAGATCAGGAATAACTTTCATGAGCAAGAAATTCCTTCTTTTTACGGGTAAAACGTCAGTAAAATGCAGAGAACTTCTCACACTAGGGGAAGATATCCCAATTCTTCCATAAAATACGACTGCCTTTCATGGATAAGCCATTCACGGAAGACAATACAGCAACTTAGTTAAACAGTTAGTTATATGAACAACACGTTATTTGAAATAAAATGTACGCATATGTTATTGTATTATTGTATGCAATATTTGCAATGTTTATATTTGAATATTTATATGAGGGCCTTCATGAAAATTAGACAAGTTCAAAGTGAGTCATGCACTCTCTCGAAATAAAACATTTTCTTACTTATTTCCTTACTAAGCGAAATATGCACCATATGTGTACAAACATAGCAAATATCTGTCGATTTTTTTTTTTGCAAATTAACCAGTCAATTCTTTGTAGCTTTTTTGTTAAAAAAAGGGGGAAGGGGTTCTGCATTCACTATTTTTAAATAAGAAATAAAATAAAAATAAAGTATTCGAGTAAGCTGCAACAAATAAATAAAACAGAGTCACATAAAGATTTTTTAAAATTTAATTCATATACTTTGCATGTTGTCTATAAATCCGACTTACAACATGCCAGGTTACGTGCTATACGTGCTAATACAGGTTGATTTACGAAATTTTGCGCTAACTAAATATGATTTTCGATTGTTTAGATTGAATGTAACCCAATTTGAATATCACAACCAGGAAAAAAAATTCGTTAAATTTTTTTTTAAGTTTAAAACATAGCTCTTTATTATAACATCAAATGAACATCAATTTATGTTATAAGTGTCGTCATAAATTCCGACTACATGTTTATTTACATTTAAATTTGCTAAGTAATAAGATAAATTTCTATTGTATCAATTTTTATGCCTTGAAATGCTGAAAATAGGGACTCCAATCATTTTGGTCATTTTATTGGAATTTCATCATTTTTCTCATAATCTGTGAAGCAAATGCATTTTATTTTGACATAGTGTTTTAAAATGAATATTATTCATGTGTTTATTTTGAAACTAGTATAAAATGAACCAGTTAAAAAAGTTTTTCAGGTTTTGTCACTAGTATAGATGAAAATTATTTAGAATATATGTGATTCTACCTTGCAAAAAACAAGATACAAACTCAAGTAAAAAATGGCACCATTTTTTTTTCAAAGCAGACATTTTTCAGTAAAAAAAGAAACGATGAGCCAGACATGTATTGTTTTTTATATGGGTATCATTGGAGAAAATAAGACTTTTGGTACATGCTATATAGTTTTTCTTGTATATTTGATGTAAATTGGTGGTCAAGGGTAATTTTGGGTCAAAAAATGAAATCTTGCAATTTTTCTAAATGGAAATGTTATACAAAATGACATTTAAACTGTAGTATACAAAGATATTTGTGTTTAATTGTTGAAATGATGTTACTTTCTGCAAGTAAGTTACTGATTAATCTTCGTGTGACAAATATGGTTTGTACCACAAACCATCGAAAAAGGCAGTCCCTGCGCAAAATTTGAAAAAATGCAATTTTATGAAAAAACACAATATTTCAGATGGAAATGAAATGATGAGCTGGCATTTAAAAATGTACAATATGACTTATTTTATACAAATTAGTACATGTATATTGTCATGTTATATTTTTCTTAATTTTTATTTTCAGTTTTTTTGTCTGATTGAAGCCAAGATGGGATGGTTAATTTCACATTTTTTTTGAAATTTGGCCATTTTTGCTTCCCAGCCATTTTCAGAAACAAATAATTCAAAATATATTAGACTGATTCCTATGCATTTTATATTTTTGTAATCACTAGAGTACTGTCATTAAGGATTTAAATAACCACCATGTTGTAATATACTTAAGTACCCGAAATTGGCAGCCAAAAATGGCTCCAAAGGCTATTTTGACGATAGAGAATGGGCCCGAAGGCCTATTTTGACCAGATTTTTAAAAGTCTTATGATATCATACACTATTTTTAAATAATTTATGTAGAAGAACTATTGTTATTCTTTTAATTAACAAAAAATCATAGTATATGGTGAAAAAATACAGATTATATTGCTGTCCAAAGTTGGGTCCGCTACTACCGTGGACCTTGGTGCCATTCAAAAAATGACTAAGTCCATCATATTTTTTTGCATTTTCAGTTGCATATTTCTCAGAGTTAAAATATCTTAAAAATAATAAATTTTGGTATTTCTTATCTTTGGGCATAAGTTAACAAAGTTTTACCAATAATATGTGTCTATCAACAATAACAACCACATATTTTTATGTTGAAATTGGGTTCATTTACCAATGACATTATGGACGTAGACTTTTTCCAAATTTTGCCCCTTTTTTTGTCAACTTTGAATTATTGCAACTTTTTTAATTCTCAACCGATTTTCAATCTGTTTGTTGCATTTTGTTTCTTATTTTATGCTCTTTTCTACTGTATTATTTACAATAATTAGTACTGATTGCATATTTTTCTTTTGGAGTCCCTACTGAAAATCATAATATTATCATTATTTTCATCTTTTACTGGTTGACCTTTGACCCCTTATTTATCCCCCTTTCTACCACATTTGTTTTTTACGACAAACATTTTTGAAATGTACACGATATAAGCTTTCCAAAAAGGTATAGATATCGAATAGGGTATGTTGGTCATTTAAATTTTAAAATTTCTGGTCTCTGCCGCTCTACTAATAGGTGTTACTTGAGGAATATTGATATATTCATTGAAGAATTGCAAATATAATACGTTATTGAGCCGGGAAATCCGCCATAAAGGGTATCAAATGAGCTATACGATGATTTAAAAACATTAAAAAAATTTTAAGAAGATATAATCAGAGACATGTATCTCTGATATCATAGAATAAAGAAAAAATTATAATAGAAATCGAGGTTAGTGAGTTTTTTGATAAAAAATCATTCAGTAATTTTAAAAAAAAAAGAAATTTCACCATCAAATGAATTATTAATTGGCCTTAGTTTACTTTAGGGTCCACTATATTTGGATGGAGATTTTTTCCTCTTTACCACAGTAGGCTTGGGTTAATGATAGGTAAGAGTTGGGAAAAAAATGTTAGGGTTGGAGTTGCAATGGGTAGTGTAGTTTTGGTTAGTTAGGTTTGGGGTAGGATAAACATTAACAACAGGGACTCCTAAGACATATTTATTGATTCCAAACAATACCATGTAGACGCCACAGACGTCTTGGCCAAACACTTTGTTGGATGCTTGCAAAATCCCCCTTTTACCTGGTTTACCTGGTGTAGAGGTCTAAACATATGGGATAGGTAGCCCCTCTGACCCTTCTTGATAAATTTTCTTGTGTCACTTCCGGTGTATAAACATGGTAAATATCTGGGTTGAACTTTATGTCCAGGTCTTTCCAGTGGCTGTTTAACTGGCTTTTGAAAGCATTGACGTTCAGGTTTGACATTTGCCGGTATAAAATAATTGGAAGTAGTCAGAAGCCTTGTACCCACGTCAGAACCGTTCTGTCATTAGAATCTACAATATTTTGCTCATTTTCAATTATTTCATGCAGGTCAGTCATCTGTCCCATAATACATGTTTATTTTGCCATCGTTTCAGTGGGTCAGTATTCAGTCCCATCGTACATTAAAGCATACGAAATCACCCAAAGTCCGAGTCTATTTGTTCATTTCTTGAGTAGGCAATGTTATATATACCAAAATCATCGAAATATCCTCAAATGGCTCTGATTTCTTTTAAAAATTCGCCATTTTCATAACAAAATTTTCATTGTCTTTGTTTTGGTCAAGAGATTGCAAAGTGAAAGTACATATACATGGTATTTAGAACTTTCCCAAGATTCAATGCGCAGACATATGCGCAAACAACACTTCCTGAGTCATTGACAATTTGTAAACATACCGAAACGTGGAAAGACTGTTAAAGTGGTCTACTGTGAAAGGATGAAAAGGCTAAAAATATACTGAGCGCAATTTTCTAACCCTATATTTTTATTTTTTAGAATGGCCAAATAATGCAGTCAGCGGAAAAAATAAAAATAAAATCCTAAAGAGCCACTTTTATTTTTATTTCCATTTTGGCTAAAATAGGGTCGGGTGGTCCCGTTAAACAGAAAATAAAAAAAGTCTGGCCTTACATCCACAAAAATTCAAAAAAAAAAAAAATCCATCTAAATCTGATGAAAAATAAAGATATGACATATTTAGAAAAACTGCAGTTTTGACCCCTTTGACCCCTTGTAGCTCGGAAACGGTAAGACCTACACAAAATCCGTTGACATACCACTGAAAGCTTAGATCAAGAGGAATCCAAAGAAAAAAATCCCATCGAAATCCAATGAAAAATAAAGATTAGACATATTTAGAAAAATTGCAATTTTGGCCCCTTTGACCCCTTGTAGCTCAGAAACGGTAAGACTTACACAAAATCCGTTGAAATACTACTGAAAGCTTGGATCAAGAGGAATCCAAAGAAAAAAATCCCATCGAAATCTGATGAAAAATAAAGATTTGACATATTTTAAAAACAAGAATTGTCAGAAGACAACATAGCTCGCCGGGGATTCCAGTAACCTCAATGCACAATAAATTCGAAAGTAATAGAAAGCTTTCTTCACAAGAAAGTCACATATCAAATATAAACACCCTATCACTAAACAACTTAATTCTAGAAGCAAAGTTAAAGTTTTTAAAAAAATGCCCTCAGGGCAAGGTCAAGGTCAAAATGTCTACAAATATGGTACCATTAGAAAGCTCTTATCAAAAGTGCACAATGGCATCATGTAATAAAGATTCTCTGAAAGTTACATCAAATTCCATTCATTGGTTTAGGAGGAGTTGCGGATTGCATACCAGTATCCCCATGACAATACATGGCTAAGTCCATGTATGGCTATCTGAAACCCAAAAAATTGATCAGATAAAAATTTAAAATAGGAGGTGCAAAATGGCATCATGTAATAAAGATTTTCTGAAAGTTTCATCAAATTCCATTCATTGGTTTAGGAGGAGTTGCGGATTGCATACCTATACCCCCCATGACAAATGTATGGCTATGGAGAACCAAAAAATTGATCAGATCAAAATTTAAAATAGGAGGTGCAAAATGGCATCATGTAATAAAGATTCTCTGAAAGTTTCATCAAATTCCATTCATTAGTTTAGGAGGACTTGCAGATTGCACACCAGTACCCCCCCATCACCATACATGGCTAAGTCCATGTATGGCTATGGGAGCCCAAAAAAATTTATCAGATCAAAATTTGAAATAGGAGGTGCAAAATGGCATCATGTAATAAAGATTTTCTGAAAGTTTCATCAAATTTCATTCATTGGTTTAGGAGGAGTTGCGGATACAATTTCGGACGAACGGACGGACGGACACAACGAATACAGTATACCCCGCTTTTTTAAAAGCAGGGGTATAATAAAGATTCTACGGTCAAAAATGTTAAAACACCCAATTTCACCCCTTTTTGGCCCCTTTTTCTAAAATGGGCGGGGCCACCAACTCAAACTTAAAACCTCTGTTTATGCGTGTGCCAAGATACATCATACTAAAATTTCATAATGATCCGTCCACTAGAAGCAAAGTAATGCTGTCCACAGACCCAACGCTGACGATGCCAACACCATACCATTATACGACTGCAAAATTTTTGCGGTCGTATAAAAATGACAACAGTTTCAATCTTTCTGCAACATGTGCAGTAATATATGTAATATGACTGCAACAGGTACATAGGATTAACCTTTGTCATCGTGATGATAATTTAAAAACCTAGCCCCAGTTTAATCATCTGAACTTTAAAATCAATGAACTGTTTGACAGAGTTAACACTTACAGGAAAATTCAAGTCTCATGTACAGTTTTATTAGTTTTTATTAGTAGTGAAGGAACCAAAACACTATGTTTATGTATAAGTTTGAGAATATGAGTGTGTGAAAGTTCATGATTATTGACAATGAAAAGACCAATGACGGGAGTTAGGACATGATTTCAAACCATCCGCAGTGTTTGAGAGATCCGGGATAATCAGATGTATATATTCTGGGCTCACCTTCTTAACAGCTTCAGCTTTCTGTTGTTCCTTTTTGACAGGTTTTGTTTGTTTTTTGGCTGATTGTTTTGGTGAAGATTCTGTTTTAGTTGGTTCTGGAATCTCAGGTTCTGGCACTGTTACAGCATGTCCATTTGTTTGGCCTTTGCTCTGCTGAAATAATAAACTTATATTAAATCCAATAACATGTGATGAAAATATGGACACAAATTAACCAAATATAAGATTCTACAATATACATTTTTTTGTACACTTGCTATACAGAATTCTGTCCTTTACACAGAGTTAAAAATAAAAGCCAGCTTGTCTGTCCAAGGCAGGCTTATTTTGGAAAGGCTAATATGTTTAAATACTTCTATAGACATATAGTAAATGTACTGATATGTTCAATTCAGGACGGGCTAGAAATTTGAGTAAAATTCTAATGCTGCTTTTCATAAAACTGAATTCACAATTTCACATGAACTTTTTTTTTATACATAAAAATATACTGGTTGTACATGTAACTGCAAACTCAAAAACAATTATTTACATAATACAATAATTGTCTATTTTGAGATTAGGCAAAGTTTTATTATTTGACAGATTTCAATATACGTCAACTTATGAAATCTGAAATTTCATTTTGCAGTGCAGTGGCTTCTTGTAAAATGTATAATCTACTGCAACAAGTTGGTTATTTGGTGCTATAATTGTCTTAAAAGTTTATTTTTTTTTGTAACACTGATACCAGACAACCAGACTTTTGCTTCAAACAAAAAGTTACGATCCGGTAACCAAAGGGTAACAACGGACCAGAGGAATTCCATATACCCCCGACCTTTTAAGGCGGGTGTATAAAACCATAAATACTATGATTTTTCCTAACACTGAAGATATTAATATTTCTTGTAAACAAATCGTTCATAAAACATGTAAAACAGTGTCTGCTATCCCAACATCACCTAGTTAGTAGTTAGTAGGGATACGATACATCCTTTTGACAAAAAATACAGGCCCAATATAAACAGATACTAATAAATAGTTTTGTGCAATGTTCCAAATTCTGCTAGCCCATAGGACAACCAATGCAAAAAATTCAAAAGTACTTTCTCAAATTTACTAGCCTTTGGATAGAGGATTAGTGGTACTGTCAAACCCTATATTGTACCATTGTTATCTTAATCACACATTAAATGGTTACTATACAATGCACATGTAAACCTACATTTCAAAAATAAAGTTGATGCCAAACAGAATTACATTGGTTTGGCCTTACAATAATTGTAAACCAGATGACTACATGGGCTAATTTACTGTTAATCACTTCCTTCAGCGATTTCATCATATTTTCTAAATAATCACTTAATATATAAATGACTATACATCTGAACACCTGGACTCGGTTATACAAACATAAATTGAAATTAACTGACAACAGACATTTAAATTGGTGGAATTTTTCGAAGATTTACTTTCCAATTAAAATCTAAACGTCAATGAAATCATTTAGAAAACCACAACAGAATACATAGTTAGGGATGGTGGTGATATGCATCAAAACAGGTCTAGCTAGACTGAAGAGCATGCCTTTAGTACAATCAAAGAATTTGCTTTAATTGATGTTTGAGGGGGGGGGGCAGGACCTTTTTTGGGATGTCGGGATTGGATGTTTTTAAGCCCGGGATTTCGGGATTTTTATGATTTAAGGCCGGGATTTCGGGAAATTTATTCACCGGGAATCGGGATTTCATCAGTCTTTAAGTTTCTTTGTAGTTCGGGATTTCGGGATTTAGAAAAAATAAAGTCGGGATTCCGGGATCAGACCCCCTCCTGCCTCCCCCTCATGTTTGTGCAACCAAGTAATCGGGGCCAAGAACAGTTGTTTTTTGTCAGAGAACAGTACATGTACTTCATTATTTTCATTAATTTAATAAAAATCTATGGAGAATCTACACCTATACTAGTTTGTTATTGCAGAAAACTGAAAAAAAAATCTGTTGGTTTCTGTGCCAAGTTGATTTGCAAAAATAAAAGTGAAATGAAACATTTTCTATTATGTCTATATTCATCATGCTTTACGTCAGAGCTTATTTATAAAAGTTCTTTCCTGTTTACATCCTTAAAACCAAGCATATACACAAGTGACAAGGATATGACAGACATATTATTAATGCTATGTCTGAATAAATTTATTTTCACATTTCATTAACTAAATTAGGTTAAATAATTTAAGCACTTCAACTAAAAACAAGACTATGGTTAGTATTTGTACCTTGTGCTTTTTAGATTTCCGTTTTTTGTTATCGTCTTCTAGATAACTAAAGCTCGGTGGCTGAGCTGGTGATTTAAAGCCAAATGCAAACACCAGAAAAGCACATAAAAGAACTCCTACAACGGGAAAAGCAACATGGGGTGACACAACTTCGAGTAACTCCATTATGCTCTTTGATAATAAGTTATAGACTAGTTGAATGAAAGCTAAAATATGGTTATTCAGCAAAACTTATGGCACTTTTCTTCATCTGTAACACGTATCATGGGTTCATGCTGACGTCGCTTGTGTTCTACGTCATCAGTTTTGTGGTAGTTGAAAGTATTTTTTGCATAATCATTTCAAAAATATCTAGATCAAATGTGCTGATAATTCACCGATGGTATATAATTTATCAAAATTTCAACAAAAATTAATTGTTTCTTTTTTGTGGAAATATATAAATAAATAACTTTATGACGTCACTCGGAAGTTAATATGGCGACGATGAAAATTTCCCAATCATGTTTGGTTACTTGAAGAGAGAAATTATGTAAAATTTTAAGTTATAGACTAGTTGAATGAAAGCTAAAATATGGTTATTCAGCAAAACTTATGGCACTTTTCTTCATCTGTAACACGTATCATGGGTTCATGCTGACGTCGCTTGTGTTCTACGTCATCAGTTTTGTGGTAGTTGAAAGTATTTTTTGCATAATCATTTCAAAAATATCTAGATCAAATGTGCTGATAATTCACCGATGGTATATAATTTATCAAAATTTCAACAAAAATTAATTGTTTCTTTTTTGTGGAAATATATAAATAAATAACTTTATGACGTCACTCGGAAGTTAATATGGCGACGATGAAAATTTCCCAATCATGTTTGGTTACTTGAAGAGAGAAATTATGTAAAATTTCCAGTGGAAGTATTTCTACACTAATCCGCGAAGGGTTGGGTATGTAATGGGTAATCACTTATTGCATTAATTTTCTCAGTTATCCTTATTTCCAGAAAGAAAACATCCTGGCCTACTTGGTTTATAATATAATATATATAATTATACTCAAACTGCTTGGCGAATAATTTTACATGTTTATACTAAAATTATTTCAAGTATATATTTTTCTACAGTAATTCGCGAAGGGTTGGGTACATCTACAACTATGCAAGATCTGTCTGGGCACCATACAAGATAAAGCATATTGAAAAATTAGAAAGTGTCCAAAAAAAGAATAACCAAACGAATACCAGGTTTAAAAATTTGAGAGGCTCAAACAGTTGGACTACCAACATTATCATACAGACGACTAAGAGGGGACATGATTGAGGTTTATAAAATTGTAAATGGTTGCTACGACAGAGAAACGAGCACTTTCCTTAAATTAATGAATGAAACAGGGTTGAGAGTCGGCAACAGACTAAATTGACCCATTTCCAGTTTTACATGATTTATCTCCCCTCTCACTTCCAGTTTCAAAACTGCGGCTATCGTGTAGAAAGCAATAAAGGAGGATATTCATAGTGTTTTATTTTTCTGCCTTTATTACCACTTCGCTGTTAATAAATAATTATGTAAAAATATTTAACACTTTTGTTTTTTTAATTTAAAAAATCTTCTTGTCCATTTGTCAAATTTTATGACTTTAGTTTAGCTGTACTGTTAGTTTCTGCTGTTGAAACGAAAATTTTCTTTCTGTTTCACAACTTTGATTGACATCACATATAATTTAATTACACGAGATAGTTGTTACCAGTGGCCACAGGTGTCTTCATACAGGTGGGTGTCACAGGTAATCTGGTTAATTAGGACAATCAACAAGACATGATACAGACCTTTGTTTAATTACCGACAGTGACATAACAAAGGTATCTGTTACCGCTAGTAAATGACATGCTTATTTTTCCAAATTTCTTTGCAACATTTTCTATCTCATTTATTTTTATTTTGTATATGAAAACTTCTTTATTCACACGCAGAATGTTTCACCATGAACGAAATCAATATTGAACATTAAAGAAAAAAATCGCATTTTTTATTTTTCTTTGTGTATTTCCTGAAATGAAAATAATTTTATTGCAGTCTGCTACTAAAAGCAAATCAGTTAAAAAAAGTAGCTTTTCGAAAATTGAAACACTCTGGAATCGGCGCATGCAATCACATACATATTTATACATAAAGTTAGTAAAGTTAGTAGTCTACCTGTATGGGTTTTATTCGTATGTTTATTCTACGATAGGGAAACGGGACAGAGAAAGGGGAGGTTTGGGTACCCATAAACCGGTTTAACCCTACCGCTGGCTTTTGCTAGTGCCGGTACCAAGTCCGGCTGTCCCGAGTTCCTATCGTTGTTTATGTTTGTCTTTTGTATTTTTATTGTGGTTTTTTTTGTTTTTTTTTTTTTTTTTNNNNTTTTTCTTGCTTTCTGGCATGTGGCTATTTTTTTCGGCCATTGTAGGTGTTTCCTGTTATCTTTTTTATTCCATTATACATAAGGCTGTCCACAGCATAACTTGTAGCTTTACATAGAGAAGAAATCTATACTTGTAACCATTTGTTTTTCGTTTTCAAACTACATTGAATTCCAATTTCACATTTAGAACAATTTTACTGACACCTATTGCATTTTCTTTTCATCAATATTTCATTAATATTTGCCACTTCAGAGTCGTCCTGCATGGTTCTGATGGTAAATCTCCACAACAGACTTTTTTCAGCAAAAATGTCTTAAGTAACATTATTCCAATGCTTTGGCCTATGTTTTTTCAAACATGCCATACGGCCGCATGACCAAAGTTAAACTTTTTGTAGTTTGTATCAATGCAATGTAGTGATGCACTGTCCTACAAAGTTCCGATCCCAGCATTTCAGCTATTCATATTCAAGCAGTTTTAGAAGGCCACATGGCTTACATCTGTTGACCTAGACGTTATGGTGTTGTGTATTGCTGGTTCCCGACCATGCGGGAAATGCCTTGTGTATATATCTTGTTGAAATCATTCACATGTTATGGTCATATTGTGAAAAACTGTGTAAAAACTTTTCTGCAATCAAGGATTTGAAAATTGTTGCTAAATTCTACTTTCAATCATGCCTGTGTATTGCATCTACTGCGCCTCTGCATGTCTTGCTGTTGCAACGAAAATAATTTGTGGTCTTACATATGAGATGGTGAAATAAATCGTTTTGGTCGTATAAAATGAATAATTTATATTTTCATTTGATATTCAACATTTTACCATCAAACACCAAACATTACAGAATTATTTTAGGTATATGTCCAGTGTCACCTGGAAATCGATGTGTATTCCAATAAAATTTATCTTTCGTAAGTCTTTAAAAAAAATACAAAATTTTAGGAATAAAAATAAGATACAACAATAATACATGTATATGATTTTAAAAGTTTAATAAATGTGAATGCATATATAACTGCCTCAAGCTCTATGCATATTAGCATTTTAGGGGTAATTTTATTTATTTCAAAAAATACATTTCAGTTTGAATAAACATCGCAAAAATGTTAATCTGACCCCCTGCTATGTGTACACGTGTCGGAAGGTGCTCAGGTAAGTTTGTCAGGTCACCTGTGCTGTGTAATACGATGAAAACAAGTGCCGATTTTCAGTTACACAAATAGAAGAAACTGCGGCTAATAGCCGCAGTTTTGTAGTTCGATGATCGTCCACCAGGCGGCGCTTTAGTAATTGGAAAGTCTAGTAATTGGAAAGTCGTCAATTCTGACAAAATATTATGCCAAAGAGCAAATTTGAATAAAAGGAAACACCCATTTTGCTGTACGGGTAGCCAAATACTGGAATAAATTACCAGATAAAGAAATAAATGTACCATCATTTAACTCCTTCAAAAACAGATTGGACATGCACTGGAAAAATCAAGACCTGTATCATGTGTATATAGAGTGGGAATAAACTTTGACCGTCACATGACAAATCAAAATCTAAGTGATATAATCAAAGAGTCTGGTGAAGAGGACCTATAAGTCCTGTGCAGGAAAATCGCCATAAGTAACCATAAGTATTTTCCAGACTGCCAGTAATAAACAAGAGTTGACTGCATTGATATACTATATTTAAAACAAAAGAAGAAAGTTGAAATCATGTAAAGACAAAGTATCAGGAATCAAATGGGAGGACAAACCCATCAAAGCATTAGGAATATATTTTGGAAACAATCAAGAAGAATGTGAAAAGTTAAATTGGGATTCAAAAATTAATAAAATGAATATGTTATTTACATCTTGGAAAAAGAGAAATTTAACAATGATTGGCAAAATCTTACTCATAAAAACTTTAATGGGTAACTTTAATTTTGCCACTTTTTACATTTTTAGCATGCTCTTTTATAGTACCCAATTACTATTGTAAAGAAATTGAAAGCAAATACTTCAAGTTCATATGGGATGACAAACCAGATAAAGTTAAAAGAAATTTATTAATTAAACAATACATGAAAGGGGGTTACAAATGATAGATATTAAAAGCTATTTTATATCACTGAGGGCAACGTGAGTAAGTAGACTATCAGTAAAGGGGTTCCTACATGTAGTTGGAAATTTATTCCTCTAAAATACTTTCAGATAGTGGGACGTGATTAGTTAATTTTTGTGTCGCCTGCTGTAAGCAGAGTTGACACATAGGTATTACTATCCATCATCTTACGTCGTCGTCCTGCGTTGTCGTCGTCATCCTGCGTCGTCTGTCGGTTTTTGAATCCCCAACTCCTTCAAAACTACTAGTCTGATGCCAACCAAACTTTCAGGATATGTTGTTCACTTGGTGTAGTTGTGCACCTGATACTCTGAATTTTGATTTTACAGATTTTTAGAGGTTCACTGAGCTAAAATTGCTCATTTGTGAGTCTGTTGGTTTTGAATCCACAACTTCTTCAAAACTGCTTGTCCAATTCCAACCAAACTTTCAGGATATGTTGTTCACCTGGTGAAGATATGCACCTGATACTTAGAATTTTGATTTTACAGATTTAAGAGGCTCACAGAGCCAAAATTGCTCATTTGTGAGTCTGTCAGTTTTTGCATCAGCAACTCCTTTAAAACTGCTAGTCCAGTTCCAACCAAACTTTCAGGATATGTTTTACCTGGTGAAAATGTGCACCTGATACTTAGAATTTTGATTTAACATATTTTAGAGGTTCACGGAGCCAACGTTGCTCATTTGTTATTCTGGTTAGTTAATCCTCAACTCCATCATAGCTATAAGTCAGATTCCAACCAAGCTTTCAGGATATGTTGTTCACCTGATCTTGTTGTGCATCTGATATGTAATATTTTGATTTTTCAGATTTTAGAGGTTCACTGAGCCAAAATAACTCATTTGTTAATTTAGTTTGTTAATGTGATATTCTTTCAAAACTGTAAGTCATATTCCAACCAACCTTTCAGAATTTGTTGATCACTTGATTTAATTATACACCTGATACTTAGAATTTTGATTTTACACATTTCAGAGGTTCACTTGGCCAAAAATGGCTCTTCTGTAGTGCAGGTGACACAAGTGTTCCATGGAACACCCATCAATTTTCTGTTTTAACAACAATGGGCAAAAAGACATAGAATATTTAAAGACAGTACCACTATTTAATAAAGAAGTTGTAAAATGTTGGAGTAAAGTGGGGGGAGGCCAAACAAAATTTTCTTGTACATTCACAGAAGTCAGAAAACAAATTATATGGGGTAATAAATTTATCCTTTTTCAAAATAAAACTATTGTATTTGAAAATTGGATTAAATCTGGATTAATATATCTTAATGATATAATAAAGAAAACGGGGAATATGGCTGAGGACTTTATTCAGGAAAAATTGAAATATAAATCAAATTGGATTGCAGAAATTAATGTACTAAAAAAATCAATACTAAAGAAATGGATCAATGCGTTAAAATCGGAGAGTTCAATCAAAAGTTCGGTTAATATATTCATGATATTAAAGGATAAATTGATATGGAAAAACAATTACATTGAGACTTCAAAATTATCAAACAAATTGTTTTATAAATAATACACTTGTTGGAGAAAAGGGAGAAAAATCTATTGGTATAAGCAAATGGATTAGGTTAGATACCAAACGTAAAACAATTGTATATTTTCATTTTTGATTTTTTAGATGAAAACAGATTTAAAAATATTTAGATGGAAATTACTTCAATTTGTTGTTCCAACACAAAAACTTTTATTTCAGTGGAATATAAAAGATAATTTAGTATGCAATTTTTGTCTCGCCCACGACGAAAGGCGCGGAAAGCGAGACATATGCGTACAAAGTATGACGGCGACGGCGGCGGCGGCAGCGTAAACTTTCATGTTAAGTTTTTGTGATTAGGTCATTTTCTCAGTAACTATAAATGGTAGGTCAATGATATTTGGTATATAGGTTGGTCTTGAGTAGTACATGACAGTCTGCTATATGTTTTTTGTCTTTGACCTAAATTTCACGGTCCAGTGATCATGTTAAGTTTCCCAGTATCTTTTAATGTAAGGTCAATAATATTTGGTTTTTGGGTTTGTCTTAAATGGAACATGACATCCTGCTGTTTGGCTTGAGCCCTTGACCTCATTTTCACGGTCTAATGAACATGTTTGGTTTATAGTATCTATCAGTGGT